>JBBUKS010000095.1:8145006-8161110 GCA_038050645.1 Hedychium gardnerianum | reverse complement strand
GGTCAAATCCTGGCTAGTAGCCAGGTTCCTGCCCCCCTTATACACTAGTCACTGTTCGGGCTGGCTAGACTAGCCCCGTGATTTACCTCTTCCGTGTTGATCCTGGGACGGACTGGCGGGGGCGCTGGGGGCGAACGTTTCGCCTTTTGCCACAATGCCACAATGGATGGGCCCACTAGTCATGGATCACCTACTCTCCTGCACGTATAAATACGAACCCACACTCGCAGCTTCCAATGAAGGCATCCACTCCGCCAATATAAACCATGTTGAGCCCTCCACTGCCCGCCCTTCCGCCGCCACCCGGCGGCGGCGCCACCGCTCTAGCATCCTTAAATTCCGCCAAGAAAAAGAGACGGCCGGCCGGCACTCCTGGTACCAAAATAATTAACCAATTATACTCAGTTCAAAGCGAGAGTTTAATTGCTGATTAATCGATCAAATTATGTTTTTTTTAATGAAAAAATAAAATAAAATAGATCCTGAAGCAGAGGTGGTGTCGCTGTCGCCGAGGACGCTGATGGAGTCGGATCGGTACGTGTGCGAGATCTGCAAGCAGGGATTTCAGCGGGACCAGAACCTGCAGATGCACCGGCGCCGGCACAAGGTGCCTTGGAAGCTGGTGCGGCGGCCGGAAGGAGGAGGAGGAGGAGGCGGAGGCTCGTCGGCGACGGGGAGGAAGCGGGTGTTCGTGTGTCCGGAGCCTAGCTGCCTGCACCACGATCCGCGGCACGCGCTGGGAGATCTAGTCGGAATCAAGAAGCACTTCCGGCGAAAGCACAGCGGGAGGCGGGAGTGGGCCTGCGCCCGCTGCGCCAAGGCCTACGCCGTCCTCTCCGACTTCAAGGCCCACCTCAAGATCTGCGGCACCCGCGGCCACGCCTGCGACTGCGGCCGCGTCTTCTCCAGGTGATGAGATTTACTCAAATATAATTATAATTAATCCTTAATTAATTGTTATTTCTTAATTAGATAGCGATAATTGATAGTGATTCGAATTCTCTTCTTCTATTTTGATGAATTATGTTGATGGTGATCTTGATTTCCACAGAGTGGAGAGCTTCATCGAGCACCAAAACATGTGCGCCGTCGGACGAGCTCAGGCCGAGCGTCGACTGCCGCCGGCGCCGGTACTCATCTCCTCCGCAACCTCCAGCACCGACACCTCCACCGCCGGAGGTTATGGGTGCATCGAACTCCTGCAGCTCATGCCTCCCTCCGCCTCAGGCTTCACTCGCCCCAAGGCCCCGCCGTCCCCTGCAACGCCAACGGAGAAAACAGAGGAGTACTCCAAGGCCATTGTTCTACAGCTCTCCCTCGGCCCCGCTCCGTCGGCCGTCAAGAGCGGTAAGGCAGCGGAGCAGGAAGAGGATCAGGTCGAAGAGGCGCGGAAACAGGCGCGGAGGCAGCTGGAGGTGGCGGAGCGGGAGCTGGAGCGGGCGCGGAGGATCCGGCAGCAGGCGGAGGCGGAGCTCGGCCGAGCGCGTGCCGCCCGGAACTGTGCCGTCAAGCACGTCAACGCGACTCTGCTTCAGGTCACCTGCTGCGCATGCAAGCAGCAGTGCTTCATGGCCGCGGCGGCGGCGGCGGCGGAGGAGAACTCGTTCATGGTGTCGTCGTCGGTGGTGACCGAGGGCGAAGAGGAGATCCAGCCACCGAATAATTATAAAGATAATAATGGACAATTAGGAGATAATTAATTTGTCTAAATCATAGCTTAAGCTTTTAATTACAACCGAGGGTGGTCACTAGTCTGTGTGTGTTTGTTTGATGCATGTAAATATATTATAACTCATTAAATAGTTGTTTGATTCTTATATATTTTCATTTTTTTTCCTTTCCCAAATCCTTTTTTTTTAATAAAAAAATAACTAAACTAATTTGTGATTTACTAGTTTATAACATTGTATAATAATTGAAAAATTAAAATGAACTGGTGTTCCTCACGCAATAATATTCTATATATTTATTCGATCAATTAATTATGAAAAGTAATCTTCAACAAGAGCACATGTTATCCACAAACTTGTGAATCCACAAGTAATTAATGATTCTTAATCATCCATTCAGTTGTTGTTTAATGATTATATTTAATTTTTCAAATGAACTAATTTGGTCCTACTAAAATTTTCTACTACCATATATAAATTGAGAATTGCTCACCATTGTCCATCTAAAACGTTCATTTTTTTTTTTGCTAAATTTCAATTTAGTTCTTGAATTTCTATGATTCTAAAAAATATTTTTTGATTTTTTTTATCATTTTATTTTTTAATTTATTTTTCAGAAAGAATGTTAGATAATACAAGATAATTTAATTCCATTTGGGAATGCTTTTAAAATCAAATATTACTTAGGATTTTTCCTATTATCAAAATTTGAAAGGAGCTTAATTTTTATTATTTTATTTGGTACATGTGAAAGTGCAAATTCATTTACACTATCCACGATCTAATTATTAGAAAAAATGTTTTTTTTGCCTAATAATGAAAATAGGAAAACTCCTAAATTTTCACAAATAATAAAATTGGTAATATTTTTGGTTTTATTCTTGAGATCTAAGATCAATAAATTAGTTTAAAAAAAAAATAGCAGCAGTAAAAAGTTAAAGGGTGTTTTTGAAAAATAATTTGTTCAAAATATATTTGGGCCGACTGATTAGACCGGCCCAACCCAAATGTATTTACACGAGATATAAAAAAAATAAAATCCCCACAATATGTCAATATCCCGCGAAAAGGACTCTTCCGAAGAATGAGTCCGCATAAAGAATTGACTGGGGTCAAGTCAACGAGTCTAGTTTACAAGGAACACCTTTACGTTATAGATTTTCAATTTTAGTCACTTATTTATCTCTTTTCTCTGTCTCGGTCACTTCTATCATTTCTTTTTCTCCATGGAAACTATTAATATTTCTAAGAACCAAGGTTATAAACAACGTTCAATATTTATAAACTTAATTAAATGAATAATCTTAAACATATTTATTTTTATTTTATTAATATTCATGAATATATATCGTGAATTATTGATAAATAATATTTTATGATTAAAAATTATATTCTTATTAAACTTATAGATAAATATAATCTCAAATTACGAGTTCAATAACTATGCTCAAATTACTTTATAACCCTAATAATAGCCAGCAGTATGTCGAAGATGGAGGGAGCAAGTTGTAAAAAACAAACTTATAGCATTGAAATAAAAATTTAAATATTCCGTATTTGGTCATCATCAGACATCAGATCTGTGTCCGTCCCCCTACTCTTCCGTGGAGCTGTACACTCACCGGGAGGAAGAGGAGCTGCTGCCCGAGCTTCGCCGGAACCCTAGATCTCCGTTCACTGACCTTAATGGACCCTCGATCTCTGACTGTCTCTTTCCTCCTCCCTCTCCTCGCGATCTCGGGTAAAGGGCCCCCCGCCTCCTCGCCATCCCCTGCTCCTTCCCCTAGCACCGTATCTCCTCCTCCTCCGGCGCGTACGCCTCCCCAGTACCATCCGCCGGCTGGACTCAATCGATACAAGCACCCTCCTCCTCCGGCGCATACGCCTTCCCAGTACCCTCCTCCGCGGTTCGCGACCCCCAATCAGCTAAACGTGGGAGAGAAGGTAGGGCTGGCGTTTCTTTCTGTGGTTCTCGTGCTGCAGTTGGCGCTCGGTGGATTCCTCATCTCCAAGAGACTGCAGTTGAGGAATATGGCGCTGGTGGGTCGGCGGATCGAAACGCCTTCCCCCGCCGGCTCGCCGTGATAATCCGGGACTTTGCTATGATCAGTAGATGTTCAAAGACAGTTTCTCCGTGGCTTTTCTTCTGGAGCGTGGGCAAAATTTTCGCAATTTTGGTGAAACTCCAGGCACCACGGAACTCATCCCGGCTCGGATTCGATTCGTCGAAGAACGAGTGATCATGTATTGTAGATCGCGAAAATGAGGTAATCCGACACTTTCGGATACTTTATTCTGTAATATTTCGATGCCTGATTCATATACCATTGCATATACTACTTGAAAAACTTTGATCTTCAGCAATAATAGAGCAAACCTCAACTTCTTTTTCTCATTGCACTTGCTGTTCATCTCCATTTCACCCTGAAAAGATGGACTTTGTTTTTGATCACTGTTGTGTAGCAGTTTCTCAGACCACCCCAAAAAGTCTATTAATTCTGTTCTTACAGTCCAGTGGATAATCAATAATCATAATCAGTAATCGATTACACAATGAGACACACATGAAAGGTTGAGAATCAGATGTTCTCCAATTTCCATCAAGGAACCTTTGCTTCATGTATCATATTGGCACAAGTCTACCTGATTTATCTTCTCCAGTTATGATGCAGCGATACGATGCTTAGGTTATAATTCAAATATTCACGATTCGATTTCAATTTTGACGCATTTGTAAAAATTGTTCTTCTAATATGACGCATAATCAAAGAATGTTGTGCTTCTGAACTTTTCATTGCGAGCGCTTCTTAATTTATCCGAAATTTTTTTAATGAGATCCAATCGATCATCACTTGCTGGGTATATTATATTGGCATCAAGTTGATAGAGTTTAATTTCTTTCCCGGGATACTGATGGAAGGCGTTACCTTCAAAATTAACTTGCAAGGGAATCTAAATTATTATATTAGGGCTTGTTTCTTAGAAGAAAATATTAAAAAATAATCTTGAATCGAAATTGAATGGATACGCAAGCATTTCTTATTTTGATTAATATAATAATATTAAATATAATTCCAATCTTATATAAGTAATTGATAAATAACAATATACGAATGTGATAATCGTTCTTACGTTGGATAATCCCTAATCGCTTACGGCCTTCGACGCGATTTAACTTCCCCGGCGACGATGAAGAACATCAATGTTGCCGCCGTCGTGCGTCTTCTCCGGCGCCCTACCATGCCCGATTTTGTCCACTTACTCCACGTCGCCGCTGGCCTCTTTCCTATACAGATCCGTTGTTTCCTCTGCTGCCGCGCTGCCACTCGACTCCGACGTATCCTCTGGCCTCCTTCCGAACTCCCCATCAAGCAGCTTTCCGGCCAGGATTACTTCGAAACCTCATCCCGTGAAGCTGGTGACTGTCTTCCGCATCCCCGAGAAGCAGCTGGGTCTACGCCCTCATCGAAGGGATATCTTCATGCCCTTGACTTGTTCGTCGCATTGCCTGTGAAGGCCGATCTGAAAAAAAATCTGGAAATCATTAGGAGCTACTTCGTCAGTCAACCATCTGTTGCTTGCATGCTCTGAAGGCGTCCTCTGTTCCTCCAAATGAACACATGTGCCTCATCCGAACTGTGGGATCATCTTTAGTCGTGGATGGTGCCAAGGTATGAACTTTCAGCGGGTTTGCAAGACTGCAAGGCAATCATCCAATCAAGAAGGTTTCTTCCACAGAAAATTGATTTTTGGGAGCTTCTTCCATTTCTCATAGTAAATTCATTCAAAGTATGCAAAGGAGGAGATTCGGATCCTGTCCAATATGCATGCACTGATTCTTCAATCGTCGTGTTCTTTGAAATGACTTCTATCAGGGTAGATTGATTAATCATCTTTCACGAATTCTTGTAGCAGCTTAGTCTTTCGATGGTTTAGTACTGGAGCCAAGTTGGTAACAAGGAGGTGCTATCTTTCTCTCATTCAATTGGTATACATAATACATTGTATGCATGACCCAGCGATATATGTCAAATTTTATGATTGTATGATAATAAGGATCATGGAGCAATAACCTCCTGTTTCTGAGGTTTTATATTGCCAACTACATGCCGTTGGTTGGTTTATGAGATCACCCTCCGTCTGCAAATCAATCTTCTGTTATGTTGGTTCCTGGAAATGTGATACATTTTTTTTACTTCCAGCAAATACATGTGTAAGTATATTGACATACAATGTGTGACCATTATGTAATGATGTTTTCATGTAAAGAAACTTCTTGGTTTGAGGATTAGTAAAGGAAATGTAGTACTCGATTGACTGCCATTCTGAACTCTTTTCATTCATGTTTTGCAATATGACTATCCTGTAATATACTTTCATCTCACATGCTATATGTTGTGAGGTTTATTGTTTTGTAGCCATTTTTTTCTTTATTGGAAATTGCTTTGAAATGCTTGTGGATAAGCCGCTTGCTTGTTAGTAATGTACCTTTTGATGTTCTTGTACATAAAACATAGTTCTCTTTTCTCAATTCTCATCATGTAAGTCGACATTCCACATCTAATTTGTTTAGGTTCGCATGTTTTTGAGATTTATTAAATGCAAACATATGGCTCATTTGTTTCACACCTTAGTGCCACTTTGGCTGAGTTTTATATATATATATAATTTCTTAATTTGCCTCCCCCATATCCATGCTGCATTGGTTGTTGATTCACATTTAGCACACAGAAATTGATGTTCTTATTAGAATGTTGAGCTCCCTTTTAGATGGGATGCCATAAAGAATATGCAATTAGTGCGCATATGTTTTTTTTCTGTTCACAAGATAATGACACATTAGCTAGTGATTACAAATTGGATAGTGACATGCAATTCATCCCCTTTTTCCTTTCTATTTGCTCATTTGGCAACCTGTAATTAGAAGTTTAAATACAACTTTTTGAGCTTTCACAATTCAGCAACTACTGAATCCAATTTACCCTGCTTCAACTATCCCTTTGTTTGTATTGATATGGAGCCATAGTGGAACCGGAAGGAAAGCTTCAAGAGCAGTCTTAAATGAGGTGATGGCGACCTATAACAATCTGTGCCCTGGATTAGCATGTGCTTTCATATCTTATCATGCTGGATCGGTACATTTGGTTTGACTGTTAAACTGGGCTTACTGAAGCCAAAGGTAAAAAATAAAACTAATTATTCTTTTCTGAAGTTCATTTCCTCATTCATGGACCGCATCTACTCCACCATCATGCACATAATTTATTGCAGGACACAATGAGTGTTGCTTTCATGACAGGTTATTGCGGTGGTAACTCTCCTTTTATCCATTGCAAGGGAAGAGATATGCTACCATGGAAAACCTATACGTCGCTCAGATCTACCTCGCTCCGCTATTTAGGTACATTTTTGTGTCATAAATGTTTTTGTCTTGATCTTGTGTTATGTTCAGTAAATATAATTGTTACTCCTGGTATGAGATGAAGGATAATTCTCTCAACATCCATAGTTTTTCGAGAATATTTGGTGGCATACACATGATCATAGATTGTAGCTTCTTGATTCTACTTTTATGTTATTTATGTAGTTCATTTATACAATTTCATATTATACATAACAAAACCAAATTCATACTGTGGTTTACAGAACATTTTGAGCTTCTTTCTCTCCTCTTTTGGTGTTTTGGTCTTTTCAGGATCCAAACATGTGTAGCAATCTAAGATGAAATCTTAGTTGTAAGTTTTTTTTATTAATCACAGTTTGAAAACATCATTCTTGATTTATGTTTTTATATCTAAATAGACTCAAACTCAATCGGGAACATATTCTTTCATGCTCTGAGACTTCCAATCCAGATTTTTCGAGCTTTAAGTTTAACTTTTTTGCTAGCAGTTAATTGTATATCCTTCCATGAATACATCCTTTTTGACTGATCTCATTGGAGCTCCTTGGATAAAACAACCTAAAATATCTTTAATTCCTTCACCAACCTAAGTTGCTGCTCTCCTCTCACTCCTTTTATGTAAACATGATGAGCAATGAGCATGTGGGTTGTCTCTCTTCATGCCGCCAGCACATCACACTCATTTCTTTGTGGTAGGCCCAGATTGGATGAGGAAGGAAGACCTCTCTGAGACTTTATATCACACACAGGTATGGAACTGTTGCTGCATGGATTTCTGGTCAACTGTGTTTCATCTACAATTATGGAACAGTGGAGTAAATGACAGGACAGAGGAAAACCTTGCAGCTGAGGCATCCAAAATTATGTCCTTGCTTATCTTTGACAATTTGGAAAATTCAGTGTTTATTTAGGAGGATGGTTACTTTCTCTGGGAGAACCTTGAGGAAACTTAAAAGAGTAACACTTGAAATTTCAAATTGTTCTTACCTGTAGGTGAGGCTTGCAAGAATCTTCACTTTTTTGAGCATTTTAGGAGCCTTTTTGATAAAAATACTCACCCTTCATCTCTCTCAGTAATCTTTTCCAGTTCTTTTAACTTGCTTGCTTGTAAGTATCCCTGCTAATATTTAGATTTTTGATTACATTTGTGATACATTAATATGATAAGCAAGCAATACAGTAATCAGTTACAAACACTTTACCTGTTCTTCAAAATTACTAAATTTATGCAAAAAAAAAAAAAAACCCAAACAAACCAGCAGTTACATTCTCAGGACAATGCACCCATGCAAGCACCTAATTCTTTTATCTTATTTGTTCGCTTCTTACAGATTCAATTGGAAACGAGCAATGAAGTTGTTGAATTAAGCAGTAGCCTACTTCTCGATTCTAGAACGCCGGCGGCGACGAGGTGGAAGAGGAGGAAGAGTTGAGAATGGTGTTCCAGTAGTGCTTGTTCATTTCTGTCCCCTCTTCCTCCTCCTCCTCCTCCTCCTCTTGGAGGTAGTCATTGTCTCCATAAGAATCGCCGCCGTCACCGCCGCAGTTGGAATTCTTGTCTGCCAGAAGCATTCCAGTGAAGCCTCCGCCGACTTGTAGTTGTCCCCATCCGCACGCCTCTCCAAGCCACGGTGCCTCCTCTCCGGCGGCCGCGTCGGGAACCAGCAAGCCGGCGAGGTTATCCATCCTACTGGCTCCTTGGTAGACGCCGTCGACGAGCCCTCCGCCGGCCGCTGCCATCAGCAGGCGACCTTCTGCGAAGCTCAGCGTGGAGGTGGGCGACTCAAGGTCGAACCTTTGACCTCGCCAAGCCTGGAGCACGCTGAGGCAGCCCGGCGGCGACGCGGACGAGGGCGGCGACGACCCCATTTGGTGCTGCAGAGCGGCGGCCGTGCGGAGCTTGGACTCCCGCACCAGGCGTGCCTCCGCCTCCAGGCGCGCGCTCTCCCACTGCGCCATGTGGCTGAGGTTGGCGGCGCTCCGTGAGCGGCCGCCGCCGGCGCCGGCGCCCGAAATGAGGGCGTCGCCCTTCGCCTTGTGCGTGCAAGGGTCGATGCCCATCTTCGCCAGCCGCTTCTTCAGGTGCGTGTTCCAGTAGTTCTTGATCTCGTTATCTGTTCTCTTGGGCAGGTGCGTCGCAATCGCAGACCACCTGCAACAAGCAAACTTCCAAAAACATCATGCTCCGCTCCCTTCTAAATGCTAAGGAACAGCGCAGCACTTTAGTCATCCAACAGAGAAAACAACATCCAAATCTCGACACAATGCAGAGCATTTCTAGAGGAGATGGAACCTGTTCCCGAGGAGAGCATGAAGCTGGATGATGGTCTGCTCCTCCTGCACACTAAACTCCCCTCTTTTGATGTCTGGCCTCAGGTAGTTGGTCCACCTCAACCTGCAACTCTTCCCACACCTCTGTAGCCCTGCAAAACCACCACAATTCACACTTCATCATCCCTTACCATTTCTCATGTTCAATTCAGGCGAGCATCGGCACGTAGCTCACCGGCTCTCGCAGGCAAAGCTCTCCAGCTCCCGTGCCCGTGCTTCTCGACGTAGGCCAGCAGCTTCTGGTCTTCCTCCGGCGTCCATGGCCCCTTCTTCAGCCCCACCTTCTCACAGCACGGCGACCGGCCCATCACAATTCACAAGCAAATGCCTATTTCTCAAGCTCTCGTGGCCATCAACCACCAGTCCATCTCAGTGTGCTACAGCGAAAGCCAAGGTGTGGAATGGTGTCTTTATTGCAGATCTAGAGAGAGAGAGAGAGAGGGAAACTCACTAAGCAAGAGCTGAGCATCGAAGGAGGGTTACCAATTACCATACAGAAATGGCATTGAAATAAATAAGCCTTTGGTGGTTAGATAACATTGATCCTTCACAGCCTCACCCTTGTCCCCCTCTCTGCTCGTTTAACTGCTGGTTGACTCTCTTGATTTTTCATCCATGGAGGTGGAGTTCTGGCAGAGATGAGCGTCAGATTGGGAATGAAAGGACTCTTGATGATCTACTGCCTCGGTGAGGCCTGCCATTCGTCTTCTGCATCACTGCATGGGGCTTCAACAGATATTTTTGAGGAGCATAAGATTTTGGCTGAGTATAATGCAAGAATTTGTTGCATTTTGGATGGAGAGCAAAAGATTTTGGATTGTCAAGTGGATGCACGTACTCAATAACTACCAGAGCAAACAACTATTAATGCTCCTTTTTAATTACCTCACAATGCTCAAGTTAAGATGTATCGACGTTCTCGATCTGATTAATTATTATTTTTAAGATGGATCGTTTAAGTCTCGGGAGTACGGTGTAATGAAAGAGCATCAAATTATTATTTAAATATTCATAATTTGATTTTTAATTATGATGTATTTATAAATAAAAATAAATAAATGAGACGTGCAATCACGGGATGTTGAGTTTATGAATTATTCACCGCGAGTGCTTTTTGATTTACGGTTGATGAAATTTTTTTATAGAATCAAATCAATCGCATCAAATTTGATGTTATCTAATTCAATCATTTCAAATTAGATGTTACGTGATTACTGATCAATGATGCTTAAGTCCAGTCCTCACGGGATGGACTGATGGCTAATGCATGAGATGTTGCCATAATAAGGTCTGAGATTCAAATCTTGGCTAGTAGTCAGATTTTTGTCTTCTCTCATGTATTAGTCATTGTTCGGATTAGCTAGACTAGTTCTCGTGATTTACCTCCTCCGTGTTAGTCCTGGGACGGATTGATGGGGGCGCTGAAACGAGCGTTTCGCCTTTTGTCATAATGATGCTTAAGTCCATTAAAATTACCTTCACGACTTAAAATAATTTTTTGAAAATAGATCTTAGTCTTACATTTCTAATAAGACTTTTATTTTTGAAAAACTTTAGACCCTTAATTATTTATTTATTTTTTTAAAAAAAATGAAAGTTGGAATCAATCGGGATAGTAGGAAAAAAATTCAATAATCTTTATAAAATAATTAAAAATTAAATATACATCTTGTGTAGTTTATATATATATCTCGGTTGAATGTATAAAGATGAAGATTTTTTTTTAAAAAAAACAAAATATAAAATAAAATGCAGTCTGCCAGCTGCATCCACGTCTCTTCCCTTCTCGCCCCCGCCTCAATCCGATCCACCACCGCCGGCGCCACTCGAAGTAGCAGTTCCTCCTGGAGGCTCCCCTCGCCGAGTATTTCTCCTCCGCGATCCCTTTCGCCTCCTTTGGCGGTGTTTTGCCCATGCTGCCGGCCAGTGACCAAGAGGCGTCTACTCTTGGGAGCTTCGACCGTGGCGCTTCCCCTTCTTCCTACCTCCCCCGCCGGCGCCAGATCCCCTTCCGATCCGGATGTGAGTGGTCAAATCTTTGATACCGCCGTCCTCAGACTGTTGTAATCGGTGCCCTCTTTTTGTTTCAGGCCGTTTTCAAGAGGGTTCATCCACCGAGGCCGGATTGGTACGAGGAGTTCTACGCTAAGGCGATGGATCAAAGCATGGAAATCTATGAATCTGAGGTATCACTTGAAATGCAATTGTGTAGCAGCAGAGTTCAATTAGCGTATTTACTATTTAGCTACAAAGCTTCACATTTTCGTCTGCTACAATAATGTCTTCAAGTGTAAACTAAAGCAGGGTTATTGATCTTGAAGTATTTGTTTCATGTTGATGTATGGATAAAATTGGAAGGGAACAGATAACGCTGGAAATCAATTTAAGTTAGCTAAATCAACAATGGAGTTATTTCAGTAAACCTACCCATTACCCAAAGATTAGCTTTGAGACAGTGAATTACATGATAAACAATTCTAAGTGGAGCTAATCATTTGTTGCCTTTCTTGCTTGCTTCAAAAGGTTGCAGTATACAAGGAGAAGCTTTTTACTCAGTTGTCAGGAGAAGTTAGCAAAGTGTTAGAGCTTGGTGTTGGCACTGGTCCTAACTTCCGGTATTATGCTGGCGCTGCTGATCGTTATATTGTTGGAGTAGATCCAAATAAACAGATGGAGAAATATGCGAGAGCATCAGCAGAAGCTGTTGGACTGCAATCAACAAGTTTCAGCTTTGTAAAAGGGGTATGATACTCTCTTGTTTGTTTTTGAATAGCTGTCTAATGACCTCAAAGGTTACTTATTGAGCTTTGCATTACTTCAAGTATAAGACTTAAGAAATGGACGGAATTATGCTGCTAGTTCATTAAAAAAAATTCATTCTGTTTATGCTTACCATATCATGTTGTATGTCTCTCAGACTTTATTTAGTTTAAGGGTGTAATTCTCCATGAAAATTATGGGCCACTTTCCTATGGGTGAAGGATTGACTGAAGAAAAATCTGCTGGGGAAATATTTCCCCAAATAAATTTAAGCATAAATTTATATTTTCAAACATTTTTTTTAATGTTGTTAAGCATTTATTTTTTAAAAATAAAACTTTCCTTCCTTTCTTTCTCTCCAAGGAATCACACATTAGGAAACCTTTTCCAATTCATTTCCTCAGATTTCCTTTTCCTATTTCATTCCTTTCCTAGCCTCATCCCTTCCTGTTGGAATTTGCCCACAAGTCTTTTCTATTTTGTAGGTTGGGGAAGCCTTAAATGTGGAGGACAACACTATGGATGCTGTGATTGGTACTCTAGTATTATGTTCTGTTAGTGACGTTGCAGTGACTCTGAGAGGTACTTACTTACACACACTAATCATTTATTTCTTCATTATGCAGAAGTCAGAAGAGTATTACTTGCTCTGGTACTCTGGTATTATGTTCTTTTTATGCAGAAGTCAGAAGAGTATTGAAACCTGGTGGTCTTTACTTGTTCATTGAGCATGTAGCTGCACAAGGTACTTGTTCTTCAGACAGCTTCTAATTGTTTTTTCCGTAATAATTATGATCATCAACATTGAACCGTGTTTGTCCCAACTGTCAACTATTTGGGCCTTATGCTTCCTTTGAACTTAGTGCAAGAATATATTACCAATACCTAATTAAATGATATTTTATTATATTAACTAATATTTTCTACTACTTATTTCTTCCATTGTGTGGGTTAATGCAGATGACTCTTTTCTTTGCTTTGTGCCAAACATTCTTGAGCCTTAGATTATATTTGGCTCCAAACATCATTTCTTAAGCTTTCCGAATATGATTCGATGACCGTTATTATTGTGCTGTTTCGTGCAGATGGTTCTTTTCTTCACTTATATTTGGCTCAAAACATAAAGATTGAAGTAATTCTTAAGCCTTTCAAATGCGATTAAATCACCCGCATAAGTAACTCTGCTGTTTATTTTTATTTTTATTTTTATTTTGTTGGCAGATGGTTCATTTCTTCGCTTTGTGCAAAATGTTCTTGATCCACTGCAACAGTTTGTGGCCGATGGATGCCACTTGACAAGAGAAACAGGGAAGAACATATCTGAAGCTGGCTTTTCGAGTGTTAACCTCCAAACTTGTTTCCTCTCATCTGTCTCCATCATAAGCCCACATGTATATGGAACAGCATGTAAATGAAGTAATTCTTCATTGGTGAAGTCTGATCCAAATATCCTGCCTTCCCAAAACAACTAGAGAGTATCAAGAAGGTATCTGAAGGAAGTCTCATCTTGTGACCTGACTCGACCGCCTGTTGAAACTCATGCCACTCGATGATCTTATTCAGAAACAATTGCCCTAACAAACTCATGCTCGGTCGTATGGTCTTCAAGTTCTTGTACGTCCGAAAGCCCAACTGAATCCATCAAGAAATCTCAGTCAGTATCCCTCAAGGCAAGTGATTGCCAAACACTAAATGGTTGTGACAAGAGAACTTACTACTGCCTTGTGCATGTTGCCCGGGGAACACTAAATGGTTGTGACAAGAAAACTTACTACTGCCTTGTGCAAGTTGCCCGGGGACGCAGAGATGAAGATGTCCGCGTGTATGCTAACAAAGTAGTCGACAGCGGCTAAAAGAGATGTCTTGCCATCCACCTTCGCTAGCTCGTCTTGTGAAGGCTCTTCTTGTCTTCCATCAGCGGGAATAACTTGCGCAAGCTAGAAATCCTAGCCTCGCCACCATACACCTAAAGCACAAGTTTTAATATTAAGATGTTGTCTTCATCTTCGGCGAAATGAACTTGAGGGAGAGAACATAATTCCAGACCTTATGGGAGGCGAGATATAGCCGAGTGCTACTGTCAAACCCCAAGGCTGCTAGTAGTAGCCCTACTTCTTCAGGTGTTAATGGGCATCTCCCCTGGCCTCGCAACTCCTCGTTAAATTGTGAGTTTAACACCCGGCCTTGCCATATCACTTGCCTATATTTGGCCAAGGCGAGTCTCTCAGCTTTACCACCACCAAAATCACAGGCAGAGTGTGCAGTCATGTCCTGCATATCTTTGTTGATTATGACTCGTAATCCTCAAGTCCAATTTAGGAATAATCAAACAGTAGAAATGTATTAGGCAATACCTTATCGAACCGAAGATGTAATACTGCAAAATTTCCTGAACTCATTTCATTCTCCTCTGGTATCTCTTTTAGATACTCATTGGCCTTTTCATGGATTGGACTCTTTAATCTCTTAACAAGAGTCTCTCCTAAAGCAGTGATGTGAGGAACAAAGACTAATGCCTGAAAATTTACTTTACACCACAGGCGTCGTATATCTCCTGGCAAATTGTCGAAAGCCAGGCGGTGTGAGAAGGGAGAAATGGCAGCAATGCCATAACTGTTGGAGCACAATCAGAGTAAGCAACTGATAGTATGGAAAAATATGCAGTATATAACCCATAGGAACAAAATCATGTAATTCTACATAATAATTTATTATATAATCAAGCTAAAGATTGATTTAGTTACCAATGCGACAAAGTTCGCTAACCAAAGAACTGTTGTTCATTCAATGATATAGTTGGAAGCAAGCAGCAATAGATCCATTTTAGTACGCAGACCTTGTTGAGTCTTAACATCCCGACTACTAAAACTAATAAATACATTTCAAATGTCAATTACAAGTTTGTATTAGGACTCTAGCAACATGATGAGTTTACATATAATCAAAGGAAATTATTAAAGCACGAGGACTCTAGCAACATCATGATTTTTCGTACAATCAAAGAAGATTATTAAAGCAGAAGCAGAGAAGTAGTACCCAATCCTTGGTGGTACAACTCGAAGGAGATGGTAAATGTAATAATTCACTACTGATAAATTGTTCAAGCAACATGAAAAAGTTGTATAATCACAGACCTGTGTAAGACAGGTAAAACATTCTCGAGATACCAATCCGCAGAAGCATGAACTGATGCAGTCTTCACTCTTGTAGCACGAATGCCGGTAGCATAATACTCCCTGGTGCTCAAGAGTATTCTATTGGCAATCCTCTAGCTACTGTGATTTCATCTTTTAGTGTGTCAATAAAATGGTCAATGTCAAATATCTCCTCAAATGAGCTGCAAAAGCAAAAAATCGTTTAATTTTGTTCTTTGTTCAAGTCCTAAACTTGCTAAACATATGATGAAGAAAAATAAAGTTGTTTCTCCGAGACTACCTTGTATCTTTCAAAACAAGATTACTTCAAGGTACGGAATAATAAGGGTAGCATTCAAAATTTTAGCAACAGCAACTGCATCACAGATCTATAAAACAACCATGAGGTTGAATTGGAAGTTTTCGGCTACATATGTAGGAAAAAAATAAGAAACAAAAACTATGAATCTTGCTTACTCCCATTCTTTGTTGGTTCAGCCCACCGTCAAGAAAAACCTGAATAAATCCATTTGACTTGATAGGGAGTGCTAGAGAGTATAAAATCAAGATGTCAGGCAACAAAACCATCAAGACAAATCAATACAACGAAAAAGGAAACTTTTAAGTTGACTACATAGTCTCCCTGTTTTAGAGCACTTACAGGAGGTACTCGAAGATCCAATACAAGGTTTCCATCCTTGTGGTGCTAAGGGAGCCCAAAGCTCGGACTTTTTGTCAATTGACTTGAAAAAATGGAAACAATGAAGATGTACATTGAAAACAGTTATATATATATAATGATTAG
>JBBUKS010000095.1:8118766-8136662 GCA_038050645.1 Hedychium gardnerianum | reverse complement strand
CTCGTGGTCCGAAGGCTACGATAAGTCAAACCCCACCAAATACATCTCGAAATGCCTATCGCAACACAGATCGTGACCCACGGCTCGACATTCGACCGTTGCGCTACTGTCGTTTGGAAAATTTAGCCGTTGCCTTCCTCTACTCTCCCTCTCTCTCTCTTCCTCGTCGAGCTCGGTCAGATCTGATGAGAATCTAATCTCAATCTTCCAATCGAGTTCTCCTCCTCCTTCCCAATCCGTAGCAGCGCCATGAAAGGCTTCAAAGGCAGGATCTTAAAGCAGCTGATGTACTCTCTTCCTCCTCCTCCTCCTGATTCACGCCGCATCCATGGCGAACTTCCCGTAGTAGACTCCGTCGAGCTCATGGGCGACCTCGGAGAGGACGACGAAGGAACCAACCTCGTCGGGAGCTCCCCCAGCAGCAGCGATAAAGAGAACTCTAGGCCGCCGCCGAGGTCGACGCCACCCAAAGGCGACGCCTTTTCTAGATTCGAAGAGAAGAGGGATGCCGCTGAGAGATACCGACGGCCGGATCCTGATTCGGCGACGCTCTTCGACCCGGAGCTGCTCGCGGCGTTCCGAGAAGCGGTGTTGGAGCACATGAGAGGCTTTGAGGAGGCCAGGCGCAGGACGAGGGCGAGGGCCGCTGCCCTAATCGAACGCGATGGAGAAGGGGATCCGCCGACCAAACTCCCCCGCACCGACGATTCCGCCACCGCCCAAAATCCCTTTCTGGAATTCGAGTACAGGTGCCCTCCCGGAGGTGAGGACTCCGCCATCCTATACACAACAACGCTGCGGGGGATCCGGAAGACCTTCGAGGACTGCAACGGCGTCCGATTCCTGCTCCAAAGCCTCAAAATTCGATTCTTTGAGCGAGACGTGTCGATGCACTTGGCGTTCAGGAAGGAACTGTGGGGGGTGTTGGAAGGTCGCGCCATCCCTCCGCGGCTGTTCATCCGTGGGCGGTACATCGGCGGCGCCGACGAAGTTTTGGGCCTCCACGAGCAGGGGAGGCTTCTGCCGCTGCTGCAGGGAGTCCCCACCGATGGCGGCAAGACCTGCGAAGGCTGCGCGGGAGTGAATTTTGTGTTGTGCTGGGTCTGCAGTGGCAGCAGAAAAATTCATGGCGAAGAAGAGGAATTGAGAGCAATGCAGTGCCAACATTGCAACGAGAATGGTTTGATTTTATGCCCCATTTGCTGCTAAATGATAAATTATGATTCTTGTTTCTCCTCTCCTTCTGAATTCTTTCAAACATGTCAAAATTTTCTGTTTTGGATGTTCTTCTTCTATGTATTCTTTGTACAATCGATGTTCTTCTTCCTGAAATTTCTCAGAATTTTGAAATAATTGTTCCTCTTTTCCCCTCTTATTCTGGATTCTTACAGAATTGTTAAAGTATATATTGTTCTGTTTGTTCTACTTCTAATGTATTATTCTTCTTTTGAATTTCTGAGATTTGTTGTAGTTGTTGTTCTTTGTACAATCAAAATGCCTTTTATCTTATATTTTAGAATGTTTAATAAAAAATTATTTTTTATTTGGTATTAAATTATGTTTTCTTTTAATATTTTTAGCAAGTAATTTATACAAATTTAAAATTTCTCCCTATAACAAAATTAGGAAAATATTTTTAAATATGCTGAGATAACTAAAGATAATGAATCCACTTATAAACTTATCTCTCGTTTTAATATATCTTTTCAACTATTACTCAAACAATTATTTTAATTAAATAATATATTACTCAAAGAATTTATACATAAATTTCAATCTTTTGTTGCCCAATTGAAATGCAAATATTCCCTTATAAATGGATTGGAATAATTTTCTTTTATATCATTAAAATGAATGATTTTATTGAAATAATTTTAACTGTACAAGGGTGAATATGCAATTTTATATAGAAGGGTATGCTTACAATTTCAGAGTTATCAAGGGACGGGACTGTAAGAAGTGCCTTTACCTTCCCCTGCTTCCGCACGCTCTTCCTGCCTGCGTCGATTCTTCCGCTAATCTCTCTCATGTCAACTCGATTTCGACTCTAGGGCGACTTCAATTGCTGCAAGATTCTTCCACAGGTTTCTCGCGCCGATCGATCATGGAAGTGTTCTTCTCCATGCATGTGCTTAGTCTATCTTCTTCCTCCTCGATTATGCTCCCAATTCCTGGAAAAAAGTGCAAGTTTTTCCAGCGTGTGTAGACTTTGGTCACGGATTTAGGTATGTAGTCGTTCAAAGCTTCGATTTTGTTTGCGTTTGTCGAGTTCCATGCTTCCTTGGTGTTGTAGCTGCTGGAAGCGAATGGTAAAATAGGGATCGAGTACAAGAATCGATGGGCAACTCATGCGCCGGACCGAGAAATGTCTTCTTTCAATCGGTTTCCGCCGTCATCTGGCGCTCCGCCGAAGCGGAGGACGCCGTCGCCGATAACGAAGTCTCTGCCGCATCCGCTCCGATTTCCTCAGTCACTGAAGCTCCCGAGCCCGTCACGATTCACGGAGTTGGTGCCAAGTCCCCCGATGTCCTCCAAGTCGCCGGGAATCCGTTGGCGACCGAAGCCCCTTCCAAGAAGCCCTCCCGAGTAAAGCGAGTCAGCTCTGCCGGCCTCCAGGTGGACTCAGTATTGCGGCAAAAGACGGCGAATTTGAAGGATATTTACAACTTAGGGAAGAAGCTCGGTGAGGGTCAGTTCGGCACCACCTATCTCTGTGTCGAGAAGGAAACCAGCAAGCATTACGCTTGCAAATCCATCTTGAAGAGGAAGTTGATCACCGAGGATGACATCGAGGATGTGAGGAGGGAGATCCAGATAATGCACCATGTAAATGGCCTCCCTAATGTCATCTCCATCAAGGGGGCTTATGAAGATGCTGTGGCTGTTCATGTGGTGATGGAGTTGTGTGCGGGCGGTGAGCTATTCGATAGAATAATCCAAAAAGGGTACTATACCGAGCGAAAGGCTGCTGAGCTTGCAAGGGTAATTGTGGGGGTTGTGGAAGCTTGCCACTCCATGGGTGTCATGCACAGGGACCTCAAGCCTGAAAATTTTCTTTTCGTGAACCAAATGGAGGACTCTCCCCTCAAGACCATTGACTTTGGATTGTCGGTATTCTTTCGACCTGGTATACTTCTTAATTTCATTGTTTTTTGAACATTTAGTTGATATTTGAACAAACAAGGCGCAAAATGCAGAATTAACATGCATACTCGGTTCACGGTTTGTTACTTCAGTCAATGCCATCTTTGTATTTAGATAAGAATATAGTCTCACAATTAGTCCATGCAGTTCGACTTTGGAACTTTGTGAATTATCAGTTGGTAAATGTTGCATTTATCAACTAAACATAATACATTGGATTTCAATGCACAAATTTCTGCTTTGGTTTTGCTACATTTTCCTGAAGTTTATGACTTCAGATGCATTTTCCTTTTCGCAAAGATGGAAATGAATTATCATGTTTTGGTTAATCTCACCTTCTTAATTCGTTCACTGAATATGATAGTAATATTGTCATGTGGTTTTTACAACAAATAAGATGCATTATTATTTGGCTAATTATTCACTTATACGTGTCAATGGTTTTGTTTACTATCTTTGATATACTTTTCTTCAGGTGAAATATTCACCGATGTAGTCGGTAGCCCATATTATGTTGCACCGGAAGTCCTGAATAAGAGATATGGTCCTGAATCAGATGTTTGGAGTGCTGGAATAATAATCTACATTCTTTTGACTGGGGTACCTCCCTTTTGGGCAGGTCAGTAACTTGCCTTCGACTAATTATTTTTTTCACTATAAAATTATTGCAAATCCATTTAGCATGGAGAAAGAATAGGTGTCTGAACTATTAATTCATTGGACTATATAACTTATTTCTTTTTGTGCATCATCTCCAGAATCCGAGCAGGATATTTTTAATGAGGTTCTGCATGGTAAACTTAACCTGACTTCAGATCCATGGCCAAGTATATCGGAAAGTGCAAAAGATCTTTTAAGAAAAATTCTCGTGAGAGACCCAAAGAAAAGGTTGACTGCCCATGAAGTTCTGTGTTAGTTTCCTCAATCCATCCTGAACTTCTAGATTGTTTAGATAGATACTATATATTCTCCAAGTTTTAGAGAAGAGCGCGAAGGACTTCCTAAGAACATGAACGATTGGTTCCTCTGATTTCTGACTGATATAGCAAATATTGTATCCACACTGTTAATTTGATATCGGATATCATGTCTCTTTGCAGGCCATCCTTGGGTACAAACTGACGGTGCAGCTCCTGATAAACCTCTGGATTCTGCAGTTCTCTCCCGCCTGAAAAAGTTCTCGGCAATGAACAAGTTCAAAAGGATGGCGCTTAGGGTACATTTTCTGATGCCCCTTGGTTCAAAACAATCATTTTGAGTGTGGCCAAACTACAAACTATCGTATTTAACAAAAACATTTAGTCATGCATACATGTGATCCCGGGCATAACCGCATAAGGTAATAACTCATCATCTCAGTGAGGTCTATCACACGGATGTTTGCATTGCGGTAGAGAACAAGGTTAACCTGTTTTTAAATTTACAACCAAGGTGTCTTTTAAACCATGTTTTTGCTGAAAATGGTTGTTTTACAATCTGCATTTACCATTCCACTAATCTAGTTGATAATTGGTCATAAATCAACCAAGAATACTCATAAATGAAAAAAGAATGCTCTCAAACCAGGAAAAATACGACTGTCTAACAAACAACAGTGTGAATTATATGCATTGTGGTGTCGTATTGTTGTTTGTGTTAATTATATAACATTAATTTCTAGCTCAGGTTTGAGGCTTTAGTTGATATGTCACCGACGCTCCTTTTTGCTTAGGTTATTGCTGCTAGCCTATCCGAGGATGAAATTGCTGGCCTGAAGGAGATGTTTAAGATGATAGACACAGATAATAGTGGGCAAATAACTTTTGAAGAACTCAAAGCTGGCTTAGAAAGAGTTGGCGCCGATCTCAAGGACTCAGAAATTTACGAGCTTATGAGATCAGTAAGTGTTTTTTTTCTTCTGATAACTATTTTATGGATTATAAAACATCAATCTAAGCAGCAGCATCTGATTATTCCATTCTATTTCAGAGATTACTCACTAAAACATTTTGTGAATTTAACTTTTCATGAAAAAAGAAGTCATCTTCAATTCTTCACTTATTCCTCTTTCTGGAAATGTGAATTGAAGGCAGACGTAGATAACAGTGGTACCATAGATTACGATGAGTTTATTGCTGCCACACTACACCTTAACAAGATCGAGAAAGAGGATCACTTATTTGCCGCCTTCCAATATTTCGACAAAGACGGGAGTGGTTACATAACCCCAGACGAACTGCAGCAAGCTTGCGAAGAGTTTGGTGTAGGAGATGTTCAGCTAGAAGAAATGATCAGAGAAGTAGATCAAGATAATGTATTCAAACATGCCCTCTTTTTTCTTGTTTTTTTGGTCAATTATAGATCGCGAAGTTGGATATCCGATGAACTGTGTGTTTCATCGAATTTTTCTGTGCAGGATGGGCGCATCGACTACAACGAATTCGTCGAAATGATGCAAGCGGGAAACACAGTTTTTGACAAAAGAGCATCGCAAAATAGTTTCACCTTTAGTTTTAGAAGGCTGTGAGAGTGCTGTTCGTGTAAGAGCTTTGTTTCACCTTGCATTTCTTTTCTGTTTCATTAGAATGCCATATTCTCTTTTTGGATGTCTTTTGAACTGATCAGGAGGCTTGAACCCGACTGATTGATCGAATTGCCGACCTAATCCGGTTTCTGAAACACTGATCTACCACTGTGTTTACTACAAGAAACACAAATTAGGACAAAACAAGTTTCATTCGTTCGTTGTATTCAAGATGATAAAAAGTGAAACACTCGTTTTTAGCGCTTTTGTCAATTCGTCTCAGGATCAATACAAAGGAGATAAATCACGGGATTAGTTTAGTTAGTCTAAACAGTAATCGGTGCATGAGAGAAGACAGAAATTTGATTATTAGTCAAGATCTGATTTTCAGATTTTATAGTAATAATACTTTATGTATTAGTCATCAATTAATCTCGTAAAAACTTCATTCGTTGTATTCATGAACTATGCAATGGTGTTGTGAAGTTTGAGGTTGATTTTTGGATTTGTAATATAATAATAATTTGATAGATTCATTCATCAAATATTTATTTGTGTTTGACATTTACTAATAATTTAGTGATTCTTAATTTTTTTATATGGGTTTGGGATCGACAATGGTTCGAACTGATTCAGCTCAAGTCAAGCACTTGCGATCACTGAGGGTTGAAACCGGTTCAACACACTTACTCATATGATATTGAAAAATATCCAAATAACGGCTCTGTGTTCTAAAATTTCATTTTATTTTATTTATATATAAATTTAAGAGCCAGTTGACTTGATCAATTGGGTGCACTAAAATAAATAAATAAATAAATATATCAATTTTAAAATTAGTGAGCATTTATCTCGCAGTTTTAAAATATTTTAATCACTCAAACAGGGTTATTTTGGAAAAAGAAAAATAAGGGGTTGAATTTAGAAATTTGAATACATAAAGACTATTCGGTCAGTGTTCAGCGTTAGGGCCTATTAGCGTAATTTCCCAATATATATATAATTTCCTCATCCTCTTCGTAATCAACGGCTGAGATGACATCTTAACCCAACTCGGTGAAACCTATAAAGCCCTTTCTCTCCCCATTTCCCCTGCGGCGCATTGCCAGGTGAGGCTGCGATTGCCTTTGGCCGCCACCACCGCTCGAGCAAGGGCGAGCGCATCGTTTTGCTGCCGGAGTTGGTCCCTTTCATCTCCTTCGGAGGTATCTACCACCTGGACGGAGGCGAGATGGAGCCGAGATGACCTGGTACCGCTCCTTTCGTGATTTATCTGCTTGATTTCTCGGCCCGAGGGCTATCGGTGGTGCCCTGTTGGGTTCGAATTAGGGTTTATGATTCCTGTGTGTCTAGGTATTCGGATTTAACAGTTTTCCCCTTCGATCTGTTTGTAGTGTTCGGTCGCTCCATATCCGTGATCATGTGATTTGTTGCCGATCCTTTGTTTGCGCGTGTTAAACTGAGGGTTTTGCAGATCTTCAGGTGTTTTTGGAATACTTAGTGGTCAATAATTGTGTATGGCTGTTTATTTGTTTGCCGAAAAGTTACCGTTTTGGCTTGGGATATTTGGAATGGAGGAAAAAGACGTTATCCATGGTGTTTTAGGATCGTAGCGAATGAATCTATCCTGTTCTCTTTGGCTTCTTTAGCAGTCTTCTCAGTACTCAGGCCAGGTCAAAGAATGAGGTTGAGATTGATGTTTGCATTTGTGTTAACCCTTGACTGTCCTAAAAGTCCCCGGAGGGTAAAGCTTTATTATGCCTCTGATGCTATTTTACTTATACTGCATGCATTCTTTAATAATGAACATTCACAAGCATTTAACGTCTGCTGAAAAATTCTTAGATGTGGAATGATTATTGCTACATATTTTCCGTTGTGTTATGGTCAATTCATGGTAAGATTGATTTAATCATGGATAAATTGACGGTGATCTCTGTGACACTAAATATATTGTTATCCCATGCTGGTTCCAGGAATAACTCATTGAAGCTTGCTGCACCTTTGAGGTATCCAGCTTAACATTTCAGACAAGAATCATGTAAATAGAGTAGCATTTTACATCGCTCGTCCATGCTATTCAAGTTTAGGACTTAGGATGAACCCTAGTTTATTACCATATTGGCAGAATTGGGATAGCGATGGGGATTCATAAGCTCAGGCATTCGCACTACTATTAACCTGAGCTCTAGTATTTTAAGCCAATCAGCAAATGGGATAAACTTGGCCTCCTTAGCTCAAGCTGCTCAATGCTTATTACGTGGACCTTCAACATAGGCTACTTCAATACCCACTATTGCTAAATATATTGTAACACATATTTGGTATTTCTCATTTGTTGCTCAGATATTGAATTCTGTCTTCTGTAAGATTTTTTATTATAGTTGTTCTTTAAGATATGATAAATTGATTTTATGCACATGGTTAACAAATTTGGTTGCTCATATCTCTTACATGGAAATGTGTGCTTGTAGGCATTACTTTTTCTTATCGCTTGTATTTATACTGTTTAACTAATGTGCAAAAGTATTACTTATGGCAGATTTTCAGTTTCAGGATGTAGTTTGAACCTCAAAAACTGTACTTCTCCATACGCATGTCAAGATGCTTCTTGGTCTCAAAAGTCAAGTTAATGATAAAAGACAAAACTTTGGAGAAACAAGTATGCCAGTTTCATTGTTGTCCAAGCATGAAGGCAAAGCATCTAACAGGGAGTTTGATAGGAAGTTGAGGAACGGTCCTGACAATAAGCGACCACGTCTAGATCAACCAGAAAGCTACACAACAAATACTCACGTTGATGATGGTAGCATTATCTTCCAAAAAAATTTAGATTTGAAAAGATGCTCATTTGCTGGTAATGATAGACTTCTACTATCTAAGTTGTATAATGTGTATTGTAAAAAGAAAGAAACATAGATCTCTTTGTCGAAAGTCTTTGCATTTGACTATGTTTCAGTTTATCAGTTATCACTTATATGTCCCTGTTATCTCTTGAGTTCCCTACTGGGGATCATATGAAGATTTTTCTTGCTTTTTAATGAGTCCAAATTATAGTTTGATGATGAGTTATAACATTCAGTTACTAGTCTCCTCTTCACTAGCTTATTATATTGTAAGACTTTATATTGGGTGAGCAAGTATGAAGTGAGAGATCTGTGGATATTCATCCAGTATCTTGGTGCATATTGCGCTTCTACCACTTTCCTTTTCGAATGGTTTGGTGCCTGAACCAGAAAATTATCGTCTATACCACCACCTGTTTCAATTGGATCATCATCTTATTGAAAGCCAAAACTATTGTTCATCCTGTTGATTTTACGTTTAAGTGGATGTCTCTGCATAACTACCACGAAGTGGTAACAATAACTACCAGACACATGCTTTTTTTCCTTTTAAATATATAAAACATATTGATGTAATATCTCTCTAACTAGATTTCCTTGAGCATGACCAGTCTTTTTTTGGATTATTAAACCCCTTGCTTAATATAGTTGCACCTTCTGGATGGCTACAAATCAAACATTTGCCACAGTAAACTTTGCCTACTGTTTTTGTATTATTTTATCCATAAACTTTTTTAATTGTTCAGATAAAGCACGGTTGATCAAGACAAAGCGTAGTCTTGACGGTAAAAGAAATGATAGGAAAAACTTAAGATCGGGAATGAAAATCAGATATGATACTTTTTCAACAAAGATGGGGTTTCCTGGCATTGATTCTACTTTTGCAGGAAACAACCTGTTAGGTATGCAAAGAAAATGATCTTTTTTCCTCATTCATACTTCTTCCACTGTTATACTTTCAGTATATGTTGTGGTAGTATATTTTTTTCTTGACTTAGTTCTGTTGGAAAAGTGGCCCAATTTCTCTGAGTATTTCTCTTTTTAATTATATTCAGAAATTTCAAAAAATGAAATTTGCCAAGCATCGCACTAGCTTAATAGGGATATGATAGGCTATTGCATGTGTTGGATCATATATCAACCTTTTAAAGTCACCTGTCTACCTAAAGGAACTTGAAGCAGCATTAACAATAAAGGTCACTCGATTATCACATATGGGTAATTATGAAAACTTAGAAATAAGGAAATTTGAATTGCACTATTGAACAAAAGAACTACATGAATATTTATTTACTAGTTGTTTGGCAGTCACCCCAGAAAATTATGATTTTCTGACAAGAAACATCACAGACCTCAATCTTTTGCTTTGAATATCTTTTAGTAATGTGGAGTTTTCATGTATCAAGTGAAACTTATGAAATCACCTTGTATTCAGGAGCATATGGACTAAAGTCTGATCTCTCTGACATCACAAGGCATATTGATGAGGTGGGCATTAGTGAACTTCTTGATGGTAGTTACAGATATTCAAATGTCAATGCTGAAAAAGGAAAGAAACTCCCAGTCGTCTGTGAAAGTATGTTGACTTCGCTGAGAAAGGCGATCTCTCTTCTTCCCCATGATGGTCTAACAGATAGCAATAGCAACAGAAAAGGAGCTATATGCCTCAGTAAACCTGATTCTTCATCACCCATGCAGGATTGTTGCCACCCCAGTAAATATGTTGATGAATCAACCGCTACTAAGGTCAGCTTCAGTGCTCAAATTGTCTTTCAATTTTTTAAACTATCTCAATAATTGAATTAATTTTCTTTGCCCTATTTAGTATCCTGATGCAGGTGATGCTGATCTATATCAGCCAAAGAAAATTCTTGAGCATTTAGCCATTCCTTCAGTATTGGATCTTAATACCCTTCTAGAAGATTTAGGTTCGTCTTCATCCATTTCGAAGTCCACTAAACCCCCCAAAAATCTCCATGCAGCTAGCTTGCCTCCTTTTTCATGGTCTAGTTTTCATAGTTCATCTTGCAAATCTACTGCTGATTCCAGTAAACAAGTTTCATTTAAACATGCATATCAGGGTAAATGGGTTAGAATTGATTGCGATTCTCTTCTCACTGGGGACAACCAGCATTGCTTTTTAGACTTGGAAATGTTAACAGTTGATAGCAATGAAGACCCATTACAAAGGAGTAGTACTCTTCAAGATAATCATCTAGACTCGTCTCCTAAGTTTCTATGTGATCGGCCATCAAACATGGAGTTCCAAACATCAAATTGTGTGGAAGGGAATGTTCCAGATGATACAAGGTTAGAAAAAGGATCTAACTCATCTGTGTTAGCTCACAAACAATTTAAGTTGGTTGAAGACCACACCAACTCTTCAAGCACCAGCCTGGAATGTGACAACAAAGCTAGTTGCTTGGTTAGAACTTCTGAATTTGAAGCTAATTTGAAGTTTCAAGGAAAGGATCTAGACTTACCAGATCATGTAAGATCCACATCTAAGTTATGCAGTACTGGAGTTGTCCCGAAAGATCTCCACACATTAAATGAGCATGTCTGCTCTGCTTCTTCATGTTCCTTCAGTTGTAAAGATGCTGGAGAGTGCAGCCGAAGTTTACGCAATTTATCTGCATCAAATATGTCACGACATGGTAATATGTCAATTGTTTTTTAATGCATAGTTGCTTCTAATTTGATTCTCTATTATGTATTTTACCCTTCACATTTGGAGCATTTTGTTGGTCTTTTACTGGTAATAAATGTCCTCTAGCTATTCAGGTATCAAGAAGGTAGCTTATCTTGTTTCTGTTTGTTATTTTGATGGCCAAATCCACCATCAGCTACTAAATCCCACTGGAGTTAGTGAATTTATATGGGCTGCAAATTAAATTTGACATTATTCTAACTAGGGGTGTGTGCATACTAAAGCTGGGTTTTAAGATTTTAAATCCGTATACCCTAACCTGAAATTTCAGTTCACATTTCTGGTTTTCGTAGTTTTCAGGTTTTTTTTAAATTTTCTTTTTAGAGTTTTTTTGCTTGCAAAATTATGTAAAACTTTAGTTATTCTATAGTATGGGTTAAATACAATCAATACATAGATCAATTTATTGTCTTTTGAGCTTCTTTGCCACACCGGAGCCCATTATTGTCTTGGGAAAGTGGCTTGGCAGTTTGACTCCTATCATCTAGGACTGTCACAATCAAATATCAGAAATCTTTCTTCTAGTGGCTGTTACAAAGACCTGCTAGAACGACTCCAGCCTTCTTTTTATTTAATGCTTGCTTTTGCTATTCTGTAAAATTGCAAATTTATGTTACTCTATCCAGACACCTGAACTCAGTTTCTATTCTCAAAATGTTTATTTGGTTTATTTGTGAATGATTTCAGATATTTTTAATACAAAATTCATTATGATTTCCTTTGTAAGCCCAAAGAAATTGGTCAATCTTAGTTTGTGGACTTCCAGGGGATGTACTTGGAAAAAAAATTCAAGTCCAAAATAGGAATGGAGTCTGATTATATTGATTGTGTCAATGCTTAAATTCTCAGGTTAGTGATTAATCATATTCTGCACCCTTTTTCCCCCATAAGGATGAATTCATAATGAGTAGGTAAAATTGAGCTGCTAATTAATATTTGAATTTGGAGGATTTTCAGTATCTAAAAGAAAATTTTGATGTATCCACTATGTGGATAGCCAAACTGCATGTATGCCTGAACCTACTGTGAATTGTAATTGTATAACATTAAATGCATGACTTCAATTTATATGCCAACCTAAATGCTGTGTCGCCACAAATATATACAACTATTTCTCATTCTGTTTCTATTTTCTTTCCAAGTAAAGGTTATTCCTGGAGTTATTTTGCACTCTGCCACCTTATTATGTGCCCAACAAATTGCATCCAGTCCTATGAAGTATCTTGGTGTATATCAATAATGCTATAAAATCAAGAAAGTCAATACCATTTACAAGCAATATACTTCTTCCACAGTGAAAAGATCTAACCATTAAACGAATTTTGTCAATGTAACAGATTATCCGCCTCGTGAACTGCATGCTGCTGACATACTACTTGAGATGACAAGGCACTGGCATGCCCTCAAATTCCAAACTGAACATTTTGGAAAGATAAGGTGGCCAAAATCTTCTCCGCAGAAGGCCACGAAGAATCATAAGTCGATATCCCCAATTGGGAGATCAGAATTCTTTAGAACGAAGAACCATGATCCTGTTCAAACTGCAGATCGTCCGTATTGGGAACATAAGCTAGTCGAGAAGAAAAATGACATGAAAAATGCTGGTAGAGCAACTGTAAAAAATTCAGCTCAGTTGGAAGGCGAAGGTGGAGTTTCTCCTTACAAGTCGGAAAAGGATCTGCAGGTTGGTGCAAGGTCATTGCACAATATTACTGCCAGATCAACAAGTTTGATTCCAACCATGACACGAGTTGGAAATGGTTATGAAAGTCATCAGAAGCTCAGGAAAACAACACTATCGTCATTGACAGTTGGGACTTACATCAAAGATTGGAGTCGGGGAAAAAACAAGCAAGAATAATTCATCTGCTTGCTATATTTTAATCAGAGCACCAGTCCAATCTTCCATTCTTGTGGAAGAGAACAGGAAGGGCTGCAGCTTGGAGGCAAGGCTGAGAAATTGTAGATTGCATGGTCGCCTCCATTCTCCAGTCGGGTTGTTTAATTGGAGACTCATGTAA
This sequence comes from Hedychium gardnerianum, assembly GCA_038050645.1. Classification (NCBI taxonomy): domain Eukaryota; kingdom Viridiplantae; phylum Streptophyta; class Magnoliopsida; order Zingiberales; family Zingiberaceae; genus Hedychium; species Hedychium gardnerianum. Next base: position 8,123,438 of record JBBUKS010000095.1, on the reverse strand, counting down.
TTAGATGCTTTACGATCGAGATTCTGGTTACATTACTGGGTTGTTTCATGTGTATTATTCTATCCTTATTCTTTGCAAAGTAAATGTCTATCAGACACCCTTCAAATTGAAATGTTGTTCTGCTCCAGACAGGCTGCATCAAGATGTCATCACCAAATTTGCTCTCATAATTCCAAAGTCTTTGTTGTATCGACAAGATTCCACCGAAGAGGTAAGAATCACCACGGTTTACTACTGGTACAACTTGAAGACGAAATCTAAAGCATAAAAGAGACATCAGGTGATACTAATAATTTCTTGTAAGGATAAAAGAAATTTTATTAATTGTAGCATAAATGATGAGCATGCCATCTCTTTATAAGCATATTGGCTTACGGTAGGTAGCATAACTGTTACATTGGCAGAATAATAGTAGTCTGGTGCCTCCATACAAAAGCAAATCTGAAGTTGTAAACTTTTCCAGTGTTTTTCATGCTGTATATGTTATTGCTCAAAGCGTTTCTTGTGCAGGTGATGTAAGATGAATATTGCTGCGTCGATGAGGTATAACCCATTCTGATCAGTTAATATGATATTTAGACAGGTTGAGTCTGGTTTGGTTATCAAACATACATACATACATATATATACACATACGACAGACAATACATCATTTGCTTTGTGTGTCCCTTCCTTTGAAGTTTCAGGAACTTTATAAGGATCCTTTGTCCTTACAGTGATTGTATCCTCAAAATTTGTCTCAGAAGGGATAATTATTTTTTCTTTTTGTTCTGATACCACTTATCGCGAGGCACTGGTTCAAGGGCTGCATTACCCTTGTGTCAGATTCGTTCGTCAATGATAGCTTAAACAAACAAGTTTAAACATAGTCGACCTTCTTGTATAGCACTAGGTTGAATTCTGCAAGTTTGATTGCTTACAATAAAGTTACAAGAAGTTAAAGACTACACTCAATTATGAGACCAGTCATACCATAATCTCACAAAATTTGCTTCAGAGAAGCCAAGAATTCAGCAAATAAAGACTATCCTTGCAAATGGATGAGATCGTTATCGGTAACAAGGATGAGAAATAATTAGCCAATGTGTTTGGCATTACATTGGTAATGTTCATCACTGTTTTTCCCCCCTTTTATCTACAAGAAAATACATATTAAGTTAGATAGATACATATTTTTAGTTCTCAGTATTATTTGTTAAGGCAGCTTGATTCTTGGTTTCAGTCTGTGTCATTCTAGAGAACACAAAGTTGAGGACTTCTTCTGATGGGTAGAGACTACCAGCCGAAAGAAATCTGCAATTGTAAACAGGAAAACTGCATTAAGTAAACAAAAAAAGTCTAATATTATGTAGATCCTTGTAAAGATATAAATCCCTCACAAATACCAGGAATTAGACATTAATTTTTTTTTCTTGTCAATTTTCTGGTTTCATTTTTTCCCCTTCAATTTTATCTGAAGAAATTAATTGTTTCCATTCGATTTAAAGGACTTTAAAGCATACTACTAATAAAGAAAACTTGCCAACTTGTTTTTTTTCTTCTTTTTCTTCTCAAGATATGCAGCAAACTCCTCCTGCTTTGACAGAGCCTCCTCAAGAGCCTGCAAAAACAAATGATGTAAGTAAATAAATATTTGATGTTTATTCTGTATAATGTGAAATCATAACCGACCACCAAACCCTTTGTAGATCTAGGCTCATTGAGATTTCTATTTGTTTGTTATATGTGCTCCAACTATGTAAACCTGTGTTTCAGTTTGATGGATGTTACCTTCCTAGTTTCCGCGAGCTCAGACTCCAGGACCTCCACACGGTTTGCCGCGGCATTCAGCATCTCTTCCTTCTCGATTGCCATTTCCGGTGGCTTAGAGCCGAGGACATTCACCTTCTCCTCGAGCTCACCAAGTCGTTTCAGCACACATGCAAATTCAGCAATAGAAACAGTTGGTGGTGGTGGCGGCGGTTGTCGCACCATTTGGCTCTTCAGCAAGTCCGCAACATCTGCATTCGTACCCTTCCTCGACATCGACCGCCCCACGCGCACCATAGTGACAACGCCCATGACAAATGCCACGACTCCGCCGAAGATGTGGCTGTTGTTGCTAGAGCCATTGTTGATACCAGAAAGAGTATAGGAATCTGTAAGGGAAAGTGTTGTTGGCTATGAAAAAGTATACGATCGAATGACTATCAGCAAAGGATTCTATGGACCTTTGGAGAGGGCAAGCTTCTCGTGCATCATATCGTCGTTCCAACCCGCATCCACCACCTTCTCGACGATCGGTAACAACTCATCGTATTGGCAAGGTGTGGGGAATCTCTCCTCATGTGCATTCTGAATCAGCAAGTTCTTCTGCAAAGTTATTAACGATTGATCTGCTTTCACATATTTTCGATAGAAACAGTGAAGTTTTGTAGATTTTACCTCACAATCCATACCCCCCATTTCTTCATGAACAGGTGAGAGTTCAGGGTGTTTGATATGGCTCCTGGGGATCTTGCCACTCGCATCGTCATGGAAAGACTCTTGCCTCTTCGTGTCGTAGAACTCGGTTAGTAATTTCCTCGACTAGAAAAGCAAACTATACTAAGTTTCGAGAGAAGACTCGACTACCTTTTGGTACACAATTTCATCCTCAGAGATCATCTTCTCCTCGGCCGCACTCGCATGTTGTTGCCTTCCGCAACACCCAATGCCATTTTGAACCATCTGTACAGGTTTGTCGATAAGTCGAACACATAGAACCGATATCAAATTAGATCGTAAGATAGGTGGAATGAAGATAACCTTGGCGATTTCAGGGTCCTTCCATGGGCCTTTGTCCGATCGAAGACAACCTCCTTCGCAATTACAATTGCCACCGAGGAACTCTGGCAACTCACTTAAGAGTCAAAATCACTTGTTAGCTAGATAACTAAACTCATCTAACCTCAAGCTAGACGACCGTACCTCGCATCGATGATCTCAAGTAACTTGCTCTGGAACTTGTTTCCGAGAACCTAAAGCAAAATCTCATTAGAACTTAACTTTCTTAGTTTATGTTGCATAATCGAATATCGATTTCTTACATGGATTTTGGCAGTGGTCTTTGGATCGAGGAAGCTCTTCACAGTGTTCCAAAGGAGTCTAAATCCCTGGCCTGCATTGACAATGAACATGCGGCACAAGGTCTGGAGAAGAAAGAATTTAACATTGCGGTTATCGTATCGTATCGAATGGATACTAAAAGAATACTAATGTAGATAGCATAGTTGATACCTCAGGGTAGTTGTCCCCGTCGATTTTTTGAATACGACCGATGAGTTCCCGCGCGACTTTGTTGAATTGTCTGCAACCCTATGCATCAAGCACACACATTCATTGTTGAGTCCATTCATCGGTATTGTGAGTCGAATTGCATACCACTCCTTGAACATCCATGATGGTTGTGCTCTGATCTATGTGTCTTTTTGCCGCGATTGAGCAAGCGGGGAACTTGACCGCGAAAGTCCTCTCGAATTCCCTCACATGGTAGTTGACATATCGATCCATCGTCGTGACTTGCATCATCTTGTTGGCGTCGACTAAGCCTAGTCTTTCAATGTAGATAGGCCTGCCTTCCTTGTCGACACCGTGGTGACCTTGCGGGTAGTGTTCCAAGACTTGATCAAGTTCATCGAATTTGAAGTCCTTCAAGTCGATACAAGAGATCAAGATGAGCACAAACACATGAAATAATAGTGACTAAGAATGCCCAATGTACCTCCATAATTGTGTCTGATCCAAATTCCTTCCTCCATTGAAGCATATCTGCCCACATTTGCTTAGTCTTCTCGATATCGAATTTCCTTGCCTTGAGAAACCTACATCATCATCATCCATAAAAGTTAGTTATCGAATAATAATCATCGATTCAGCAAGACTAACAATTCAAATACCTTAGCATCATGTGGTAGTCATCGTGCCGAGCGGGCAATAGCTCTTCTAGAATAAGAGTTTGGCGGAACGCATCGACCGATTGCATTTCCTCAGCATCGCGAACATCTTCGATGGCAACAGACATGACCTTGCTACTTCTCCTCCCTCTTTTGTTGATAGAGTTCCTAAACTTTGAGGAGGCACTAATTGCCTTTTTCTTGAAAGATCCCATCCTATTTTTCCTCTCGTCCTCCGAGTTATCGACATCTCGAGTTCAAATCAAATACCAAAAAAATTAAAATTATACAAATAAATATGAATTAAACTAAAATTAAATGATTTTTTTTTTAATTTTACACATACCATGTTTGTGAAAATGGTCAGTCCCTGATGCGGCCTCAGCCATTTTCCCGCCTGGACCTGATACAAATGGATACAACTCATTTCGATATCGATATCTAAACAATATGTTATGGACTAATGTAAGGAAAGAAAGAGGGGGAGAGGAGGAGGATGAACAAGAACTTTCGATAAGAATGGATAACCTCGAAAGAGAGCAAATTGATGGTAATTTAGAGAGAGGGGGAGAGAGGAAGGGGCGGGATATGTATCCAACCAAACTATTGCTAACAAAATGGAGAGATATAGAGAAACATAGATAGAAGAAGGGGCAATGGAATGGAATGGAATGGAAGAAGAGTATTTTTAATTTATTGTAGCCGAAATGTAAGGGACACCATTGGCTTCGAATTGTATATGATTAGTTCGATAAAAA
>JBBUKS010000095.1:8075041-8091957 GCA_038050645.1 Hedychium gardnerianum | reverse complement strand
AGTGGGCAATACTATCCCGTTCATTCTGGACTCGATTAGGGCAAGATCAACTTCAAGATTCTCCATTGAATACTCATTTAGATCCACTTCTGGATCCTCTACAAACTCTTCTGAATCCTCCTCTGACTTTTCAGGATCCTCTTTTGGATCCTCCTCAGACTCTTCATGATCCTCCTCAGACTCTTCTAGATCCTCCTCTGACTCTTCTGGATCCTCCTTAGACTCTTCAGGATCCTCTTCTGGGTCATCCTCAAACTCTTCTAGATTCTTCTCTGACTCTTCTGGATCCTCTTCAGGATCCTCCTCAGACTCTTCAGGATCCTCTACATTATGAAGCAGTTCCACACACAACTCTGCATATGAGATACGCCCTTGAAAGTGCCCCTATATATGATGTGCTGCCATCTTGGGATACCCTGGCAATGATTTAATCAAAACCCATATCCTATAATTGTCGAGGATTGAAAACTCTTCTTACTCGAGCTTTTAGACCAATTGATCGAGTCGTCCAATATGTCCTCTGAGTCCATAAATCGGGTCATATTCAATCTCCTCCCTTAGCTCGTTTTGTTGCACATTGCGACGAGTCATCGTGCATATAATCTTGGGCATCTGAAATTGAAAATAATAATGTCAGTACAAAATCGACAAACCATTAACAAAATCGGTTGAATTCAATTCACACATATGCATTGAACAAATATATGCAGAATACATAAGCAAATAAGAAAAATAATTTTTTATTTATTTGAGGAGCTCCAGTTGATTAATATACTGGACTGGTCGATTGGAAACCAGATCCTGAGTTTGATCCATTATCCTCGTTAGAACTAATCTAATTGGACAGTGATGTCTAACTTATGTTATTCTTGTTAAAACCTTAAGCCCATTTAGTTAATTTTGACTCATTAGTCAATCTGACCCAATTGATCAAATCTGGCTCATTAGAATAAATCTGACCCACTTGATCAAATTCGGTCCAATTTGATCAAATATGGCATATTAGAACAAATCTTGCCCATTTGATCAAATAAAAAAAATGACCAAATAAAATCAGCTCAGACCATTTTAATCAAACCGGTCTCAATTGAATTCAATCAAGTCTGATTGAATCATTTTGGTCTGATTAAACGAACCACTTTGAATCAGCCTGGTTCTTATTAACTCGGACTAATTCTGGTTTGAACCATACTGGTCTGGTTAAACCAACTAATGGTTTGAACCTGATCCGAGTCTGATTGAACCAATCTGGTCTCGGATAAATTAGTTTGATTCGATTTGGGTCAAAAACTGATCTAGTTCAATGAATCAGACCCGATTCAAATCAAACCATCTAGTTTGGTTTAGAGAACCAGACCTGGTTTTGTTTCTGACTTCCTTTTTTTTATTTCCTTTATTTTTTTTTGTGATTTTGTTTCAAAAATTTTAAAAAAAAATTGATTTCTTTGTTTTCTTTTCTTTTTGATTTTGTTTTTAAACAAATTTATCTCAAACAATAATCTCGTGTTTTCTCTCTCTTGCACAATTTTTTTTTTCTTTGTCGCATGTCACCCACGCCGCACGCCGTCTCAACCGTGTAACCGCGACAGACGTGGTCACCGGCCACGACATCCAACTGCCAGCTCACCGAGGCAGTCGCCAATCCTTTCCGGCGTTGGTCGCCCTTGGCCCAACGAAGTTGCCAGCGCCTGCTCACACAGAAAACGCGAGAGGTGGCCAAAGGCACGTCGTCGACCACGGGAGCATCGTCGGCCACCCGGGGAGACTTCGTCGGGTCCGGAATGTCGTCTCTGGCATATCCCCGTGATGCAAGCCCGGTTCCGGTGGAAATCGCTTTCGCCAGCGAGTGACAAGGTCGCTGCTTCGAGACTCTGTCGTCGGCCGCTCCATTTCCACGACACAGTCGCCGACGAGAGCACAAGAACATGCCGGATCTTTTTTTTTCAAGTGCAACAAAAAATGCATACAGGGACGAGAAATCGCATGCGACTATAATATAATTCCTAATGCTCTGATACCAATGTAGGAATTATAAAAGATTTTTGTACAAAACAAAATCATACCTTAATGTTGCGGAGGAATCTAGAGAAGAGAAAATGTTGTCGACGAGAAGATCACCACGTGAACGAGGAATCTTCCCGAACGTATCCACAAACCAAATTTCTGTGTTGCCGGATGTTTTTCTAAGAGATCGCACAAAGCTTCTCCTTGACGACGACGTGAGAGCAAAAACCAAAGTCTCAATTACAAACCTCTCTTTTTATTCTATTTGTTTAGACGTCATTTATAAAGAAGAGCAAACGAAGATACATGAGCAATTTTAAAAAATTATTCGCTCCTCCTGCTTCTCCCACGTCCAATAAGCATATCACGAAGTTTAGAAACTTACCTCAGGAAGTTTTGAATGTAAATCCTGAGTGGGTTCTTTAGATTATACTATTTGATATTGAACACTCTTTCAAGGTTAGTCCATTAGTAGTTTATTGAATTGACCACTTGATTGCCTCTGGATTCTTTGACCTGAATGAAAGGAATACTACTACTTATTTTTCAAAGAGTGATCATTAGTATTACTTATACAGTACAAATGCATAAAACAAATAGGTTAGTTTACCTGAAAAATGCTTGCCTGATAAACAAGATTTTTGATACATACAATTAACCTTGTTTCTCTAATTCTATTATGCAAAGCTTATTGCAAAATAACAGACCAAAAATGTTGTTTATTTAGAAAGAAAATGAGAGAAAAGGAAGGTCAGGAGATTAAAATACAACTTCTAATAAATAAATTTGAATAAACTCAATAAGTTCACCATACATGCTTTCTAAGGCCTAATGCATCTTTTTGCAATGCAATAAAAGTTTGTTTTCTTATTTCTAGATAAGCTAATATCTAAATTAAATATAACCTTTAATTTTTGGACAAAAATTAAAAGAACTTTTAATATTTTTTTTCAAAACATGTATAATTATTTAATTATCCCTCGATATTATTTTTATTATTATTTTTCATCTATATCTCTTGTCAAAATCCTATATTGATCAAGCGCATTGCAATAATTATAAAATCATAATTATTATAAATATTATAATAGTTATGATTTCATAATTATTATAATATATTTAATTAATTTAAAATTTAAATAAAAAATATAAATAAGAGATAATAATAAAAAAATATATTAAAGAATAGTTTGATAAATACATGGATTACTCAGAGATAGGATGTTTTTTTAGTAAAAAAAAAATTAAAAAAACAGAGCACCCCTGATGATTCCAAAAATTAAGGGGCTCTTCCAACTTTTGCCCATATATTTTTTTAATATTTTTATAGAATTATATAAATTAATTAGTTGCCTATCCTCTACATCTCTATAAACCCTATTTTCACTAGGGAAGATGCATGGGCACAGACTACAACTTTGTAGGCCGAGAGCTAGCCACTGTCTGAAATGCAATATATCCATTAAATAATACGATGTGACTGCTGACGTTTTTTTTCCTCACAACCCTTGCATGTGAAATCACGTTCGGTTCCCTTCAGCATTCATCACAAACGAAATGTTCATTTTAATATTTTTATCATTTTATTTCAGAATCAATAAAAATAGAACAGATAAACTCGAATAATAACCAGTATATAAAAAAGATCAAACTTTTACTGTCAAATAATAAGTAGAACACTAAATTTGAAAAAACGAATCAGTTTACTTTAGCATCCAAGTTCGTCCCTTTCCATCTCAAGGCACATCTGATTGCGTTCATGTCCTTCTAAAACAGCAAGCCATGTGAATTAGAAGATAAGATACAGTGAAGGCTTGGATGCTTTTGAAACATGGTCAAAAGGGACATGCATGCATGCCTTCTTCCAGCTCTGTCCTCCTCTGGAACACCACCACCAGTCCACCACCACTAACGTAGTCCATGGATTAAACACCTGAAGCTGCTGCTATGATCACGACCAGAGCCAAGCGGGCAATGAGTACTGTTGCATGGTTCGATCTCAAGGTGTTGGCAATCGACTTCATTCTCTCTGGGCGACTGTTGCTGATGGAGCTGGCAGTGGTCAGACATGGCGGAGCTTGCGAGTAGAATGGGAGAGTGTTCTGGTGGCTGGGTGGTGGGTTCGTGCACAAGCACAACCCCTGGTTGTCCCTCACGTCCAGTCTCCCCCCGAGCCTGCTCACGAACTCGTCGGAGAAAGCAAGCTCCCCGGTGAGGAGGTTTTGACTGAGATTGAGTTGATCGAGGTTGGGAATTGTCTCTAACGAAGAAGGAATTTTGCCACTGAGCCTGTTCCTCTCCAAGGACAGGGTCGTGAGGTTGCCGAGAGCAGCGAGAAATGGCGGCACGGGGCCGGAGAGCCCGCAGCCTGAGAGGTCGAGTACCATCAAGCTCTTGATTGCCCCGAGAAAACGAGGGATGGCGGTGCCGATCGGGTTGCTCTCGGCGAGGAAGTACTGGATTTGTCTCAAACCGGAGAATTCATCCGGCAGCGGCCCTGTCAAGGAGTTGCGACTCAAATCCAGCAAGACCAGAGTCTCCAACCTGCCTGCATCGGCTGGGATCCTCCCTGAGATGTTGTTGCAGCTCAGGTCGAGCTTCTGGAGCCGCCTGAGCTGACCGATTGAAGGAGGGATTTCCCCTTGCAGCTTGTTCCAGCTCAGATCCAAGATGGTCAAGCTCGAAAGGCCGCCAATCTCCGCGGGGATGGAGCCGGCGAGATCGTTGTAGCTGAGGTCGAGTTGCTCTAATCTCGCAAGCGACCCGAGCTCCCTCGGGATGGCTCCATGGAGCCCATTCTGCGAGAGGCAGAGGACCCTGAGGCGGTGGAGGGAGCCCAGGGAGGGAGGGATGGTCCCGCCGAGGCCGGCGTTGGACTCGATCACCAGCTGCTCCAAGGACGAGGCGTTGGTGAAGAGGGAGGGAGGGAGGAGCACCGCGTCGTCGCCGGCGAGGAAGCAGCCGAGCAAGGAGAGGCTCTTGAGGTAACGCAGGCGGAGGATCGCCGGCGAGAGGCGCGCGGAGCTCTTGCACGGCGGCGAGTCGACATCCGACCCGATGTGGAGCTTCGTGACATGGAGATATGGATCCTGCACCAACTCGCACTGGACACCAAGCCATGGAGTGTCAGTGCACGGGTGGGGATGGAGCTGAGCCCAGCCGGAGTCCTGAAGCAGAGCACCCACCACCTCGAACAAGGCCAAGAGCTCACCGCTCTCCATTCCAGCTCCTCCTCCTCCTCCTCCTCCTCCATCATCCATGGCGTGAAGCAAGACGAGCATGCAACAACAACATGCGAGAAGCTTAGCGAGGCAAGAAGAAGAAGCCATGGATTTGTAAGGAGGGAAAAGAGAGAATGAAATCGACCTATTTAATGGCCTGGGACAGCTCGGAAAAGCTGGTGGCAAATCACTGTTCCGCTAATCTGTCTGACTTCTTGTCTGTCTGAAGGGGAAGCCATGAACTGTCTTGCTTACTCGAATCCATCGCCATCATTGTAGTATCATCATCATCATCAAGATCCTAGATCCTTTCTTTGCAGCTAGCTCCTTTTCCTCAGCGTGCATCTCCGATTGCCTTAATCCTCGAGCTACAGGGCATGCAGTTGGCTGCGTGGGAGGTGGATTCCATCCATGTCCTGAGATGGCGATCCTTCGTAAGACGCTTTCTTGATCGATCGGTTTTACATCTCGCGAGAGAGCGAGAAAGATCAAAAAGATTGCAGGCGGATGTGACGCCGTCAGACGTGAAGAAATAGCGAGGAGGATGACTGAGGCCTGTGCAGTCAAAACTGACAGAATCTGGACTAGATTCGACGATACAGTTGTGTCGTGGACGGTTAACTGTTCAGCAGGTGCCTCGTGGGCAACATTGATGTAGCCGTACGTGTACAAACGATCGATATACCTTTGCAAATTTCTCAGAGGTCTCCCAAATTCAAATGGAAAGTCAAGAGAGCAATTATATTTTTATATATTAAAATATTTTTATTTCAAAAATAGAAGTTTGATATCGAAGTTATACCGAAAGTTTTACCGAATCGTGGCACGATAGAGGTAAAGAAGATTAAAAATCAAATAAGACCTCTCAAATTAGGTAAATCATCTCTTTCAAAAAATAAATCAAAAAAAAAACATCCCATCAAAAATTTTATTCCCAAAATACTCCTTATCCAACAATATTATAATAACTATTAATAATTATTATAATATATAAAAACTACTAAATAACTGTTATAATATATAAAAATTATCAAATAACTGTTATAACTATTTTTAAGTAATTTTAAGATTTAAAATTTAATTATAAATATTTTTAAAATGATTTTAATTAATTTAAAATAATTTTATTAAAATTTAAATAATTTTGACCAAGATGGTCCAGAGAATTTTAATATAATAGTGATTTGTACCTAGTAATTTTGTTTAAAATGGATAATTAATTTTTCACGTTATAGTAATTATCAATTAACTTTTACACATTATAGTAGTTACCGACTTGGTCACTATTATATCAAAAAAAAATTTATTAACTTAGTCAAAATTATTAAAAATTCATCAAAATCATTTTAAATTAATTAAAATCATTTAAAAATAATTATAATTAAATTTTAAATTCTAAATCCTAAATTATAAATCACTTGAAAATAGTACTTGTAGCATTTATTAGGTATCTTTTATATATTATAATAGCTTCTATATATTATAATAGCTATCGATAACTACTACAACACCGTCGGACAAGTGATATTTTGGAAATAAAATTTTTTGATGGCGCTCTTTTGATTTTTATTTTTTTTAAAAAAGGTAGATTTACATAATTTAAAATACCTTTCACCTGAAGCAGATAGATATAGCTAGGAAGTTGCTCCAAGGCTTGGTATGGTGATAAGAGGCGAGGTACCTTTCTCAAACAATCAGAATTCAATTTTTACGTAGACTACACTTACGATGATCGAATTACTATTGAGGCTAAGACGTGAAGTCAGATTGTCTATCTCAAAAATAATTAGATTATAAGATTTAGATACATGATATAAAAAATAAAAATAGATGAATATAGGAAGTTGGATAATGTGTCCTGTTGAATTATTAGTTACAGATAAATCATTAGCAACTAATGTGTGTTTATTCACCTGTCGTACGTGGTTGCATCGTCAGAGAAGAGAAGTTAACTGTTGGATCACACTTAAATTGTATATACCAAGATAAAGTATAATTTAAAGATCAATAGTATTCATGACTAATATAATATCCGAAGATATAACCGATGTAATATCTACTTAATCAATAAGATATTCGAGTGCACCGTCTCCAAATAACACTTGAAAAGCATCTATTGTTGTATGCTGTGATTAAAGGGGAAGAAGGCAAGAATCATGGGATTATCTTTTTTTTATATATATATTATTATTTTGTGCTTCCACCAGGAGAATAATTTTTGCATTCCCTGAGTTTTCTTAATACATTAGTGTTTTAAAAGAATTTGTGTATAGATTAAAAAGGCATTTATTATTATTATTACTATTGTCATAAAGGGACGTCTTTTTCTATCATATTTTTTATTTTAATTAATTTTTTTTCTTATTCTAACACTGTCACAATATTTTAAAATAAATTATCTTAATTTTTTCAATTTAATTAAAAATATTATTATATTAAAATACTCTTTATCAATTTAATTAAAATTATTTAATCATAATTGCTACCATAGGAATAAAGTTGTAGTAGTTTATAATCATAATAAAATTACTTTACTTTAATTAAAATTAAAAGATTTATGATCGCATTAAATTTTTAGAATTATTTTAATTAAATTTAAATAATTTTAATCATAAAGAGCATTTTAATTTAATAATATTTCATTTAATATATATTTTAATAAGTACTCAGGTTGCTCCGAAGTTCAACAACTGCCTGCCTTATAATTACCCCGCGATGGATCAGACCATCCGTTTGGTTCTCCTCGGGCGTCAAGATTGGAAAAGCTCTGGGCGTCCCCTTTCGATTGGTCGCTGCGGTCGCCTTGCCGTCCACCGGAGGAAGCAGCACAGTAGCAGCGCCATCGCCATCGCCATCGTGCTTGCCGTCTCCTTCGCGTTTTCTAGATAGCTCTCGTCGAGGTCTAGGGTTTTGTAATCCCATCTCCTCATACTCCTTGAGACGCCTCTTCATCCATGTCTGCCGCTTGCAGTTCCCTCGCTCTACCTCCGTTGACTCCCCTTCCCTCTCCATCTAGGGCTCGCACTTCCCTGAGAACCGTTTCTTCTCTACCTTCGACATTTGGGCTGTCTTTGTCAGCTTGCAGAGCTCCCAAAAAGGTTGGTAATTTGAACATAATAGAGATTGGGGATGGAAAAGTGCTTATGAGAGTTTTTCCCATGGAAAAGATTTGATTTTTCATCAGTAAAAGGGTTCAATTGTGGTGTTTTGTTTTCTGCAGGGATGGAAGATTGCTCGTGTATCGTGCTTTATGCACGAGGAGGACGAGGAGGAGACATCATCAAGCAAGAGGGAATTTGATTTTGTGGAAGTTAAACACGGCGGGGAAGTAGGAGAGACTAGGCTGGAAGAATCAGGGAAGGAGAAAGCAGGTTGGATTTTGCGAATTGGGAAGGTCGGTAACCTGTATTCAATTTTAGACGCTTGTGTTATGATTCTGTGACTATTTCATTGTGGTGGACTCTTGTTTTCGGGCTGTGATGATTTACTTTGGAATGTTATATGTATTATTAGGCACACACAAATTTTGCATTTTGGAGCCACTGCATGCTAACATAAAGGAATGAACGAATCAAAAGGCAGTGTGAACTTTGTAAACATTTTATAACTACATAAGTTTGCATGCCTTTTGTAAAGATCTGGTGGATCTCGAACTACTCTCCCTTCCTTTGTTGGTATAAGCTTACAACATCTTCTCTACAGTTAGTTGTATAGTAGTGCACTTACATAGAATCCATGAGGCACATTTAGGGTCTCACTCTTGTCAAACCTTCTAGAAGAAGGGGTTGGATTTCTATGTTAAGAAAGCTACATTTAAGGTTGAACTTCTTTGTAATGAAAGCAGCTGCAACCACAAAGAGTACAATTCTCTTTTAGTATCTATACATGATGTGTTCTAAGCTTGAGGAGATACCAAAACTGGTTGTGTGGTACATGGGTTATAGCAACTTGAGTTGACTTTTGAGATGCAATCAGGAGATGCAGCCTCCTCTTCACTAAGGTATCAAAAATATATGCAATTTTCTTGCCGATGTCAGGCCACCACGTCATAGGAATATGCTAGACATATATGGTCCTTATTTATATTTTACTTGAACTGATTTATATATGATCCTTATGTGGGACATATATGGTCTTTGTTCATTAGAGCATAGTTTAAATAGTTACAGAGAACTTAACCAATATAAAATGTCCATAAAAAGATAACATCTGTTTTATAATAAATAACCCAGTGCAAATAAGACCTACGCCTTTACATAAGAATAGATCATTTAGTGGCTACCCAAAAGCTTTAACACTGATTAGAGTATTTTTTGGGATGGAAATAAACTAACTAAATCACATCAATGTTCTAATACTCATTGTTTGTTTACTGGAGGAGTTCAGGAAAGGAAATCTGGAAGATGAAAGATTGGGTCACGGGATTTATCAATTGCTATAGAAAGTAAAAAGATGATAACTTTTAGCCTTTTAGTTCCTGATAGATGTTAGTTGGTTGAAACTCAACATTGCTTGAATTTTGTGAGCCTAAGCAAAGCAAAATGCTGTCTGCATATATGTTATGTAGCCCATGAAATTTCTCATCTTGAATGTCTTTGTGACTTTGTCACTCCTATCTTCAGTAGGATGGACACTCCTATCTTTATTTGGTAGGCATTTATTTATTTAAAAAAAACTGTTGTGTTTGTTTAAACAAAGCATACACTACATATTTATCTCATATCCATGGAGTTGATAAGGTAACTCATAAAACCCGAACGAAAACCTGCTTAGGTATCTGAACAACATTGGCAATGTTCCCCTTTCTAATTGTATGTGATTCCTCTATCTCAATAAAATTTTCAACATGATCTTTTGTCTTAAATCAGATTAATTAGAGTCTATGGCATTGGCAGTGCTTTTTCACTTCTTAAATATTGTACCAAAACATCAGGATTTGTCTCTAGGTGAGTCCTTCCATTTAGTTTGAGCTTTTTTAGGTGGTACAAATCGTCTTTAATTGTCAAAGCTTCATTTCATTATGTTCTTGTCTCTTGCTTGTCAGTATCCACAAATCAAGGCAGAAATTAGTTTGGGAAAAATGATCTAATTTGAATATTAGTAGTCTATACCTTGCATAGAGCTCATTGGAGGATATGATCCTTGAAACTGACCTTAATAGTTAAGACAAATACAATTTCACAATGAAAATTAGAGGAACCATTGTGTGCTCATTGACAACACTGTTGACATTTTAATGTAACAGTCAATTTGGTGTAATCTCCAAACAGTGAAGTTACAAATTGCTAAATCTTTATCTTTCCTTGACAGAATTCAAAAGAAACATAAATCTCCATGAATTTGGCAAAAGAACAAAATCAAATAAGGGATTAAAACTTTTCTTGATAGCTTCGCTTTTCCAGAAAAAAAAGAGCATCTTAAAAATGAAAAGTAAAAAATTAGAGTTGCCATCATCTTCTTCACTTGGCTACATGATCTTATATATATATATGTAAGGGATGCTTGATCTTCACTAAACCATTTTTCTCATTAATAATTTCCCTTTCATTTTTTGAAATGGACTTCTTTATCTTGCAAAATAAACAAAACCTTAGCTTTTGCCTCCTAGTATCTGTGGTTGTAATGGATTATGTACAAGGAAACTTCATTTTTTTAAAGTAAATTTAAAGTAGAATTTTATATTTTCTTTGATTTTTCTTCACTTATCTTATTAGAATTGAAGGTGTAAAAGTTAAGAGAAACCAAAGCAAACTAGTACAAATGGATTAATTACCATGTGCATTACATTTACTGGTGATGTAGCCATGCATGGTGAGATCAATGCAGCAAGCTTCAACAAAGTTGGAATACATGGCTTATTGTTGGGATTGTTGTCGTAGTAGGTACTATGGAACCTCTATGAATATATAAATCGCACTAAACACCTTCAAACTATTCGGGTTTCTTAAATTTCCATAATAAACAACCATTGTGTGCTCGAATACAATGGATATTATATATTTAAGATGGTCTTTTATTTCATGTTACAAGACCCAACTTTTGGGTATACCTTTTCTTTAACACTTATTTTTCCACTGAAAAACTAGTTTTGCTATTTAGCTTTTCTGGGTTAGGATGAAAGCATTTGCTCATTGCTTGTTTATTTAGGCTGCACTATTTACCTAACATGATACTTTTCAGGTATTAGCCAGGATCTTCACTCTTAATGGCAATGGTTGGACAGTACCATGGACAGTGGAAACAATTGTCCAAGTTAGTACTTTATCTAGCAGTCTGTTGTCTTCACCTTTTTTTTTTAACTGAATATTTTAAGATGATATAGTTTTGGCAGTAGTTTTATTTGGGCTCTTTCGTCAATTTGAGATGGACCAGCCTCTTTTGTGTTTTCCTAATTTGATTTTAATTTGCTACCAGTGGAGATAGGTCTTTCTCAAGTTCTTTTCCACCAAAAAAACGAGCTGTTTAGTCTTTCATGCATCTCCTTTAAATTTACCTGGTATAAAAATCTGTTTTGATTGTTGATATGGGAGTAACTCTGTTCAATGTTTTGTGGAATCTCAGTACTTCAGTTTCTTGAGTTGCATATCCATAGACATTTACCTGTCTTGAAGTTGTACCTATGCAAGGTCTTTGAAATTCATCTGGAATTGTGCTCTATCACTAATCTTATTAGAGTGGGTTGTTGCTTGTGCATCTTGTTGTTCTCTTAGTTGACTCACGTATAGCCTTAAAACTATCTGCATCTCAATGCCCGTCAATAACATTTTGTAATTCATTTCATTTTCTTGTTTATTTGTAGCAGAAGCAATTAATCATCTCTCCATAATTTGGCAAATTATTTCACTTACCAAATTTTGCAATTAATCATCTTTCATATGACTATTAAAGAACACTATAATATGGATGCTCCATCAAAGTATGAAATTAAAATCCATGTCGTTGCCAACCAGATTACTTGATTTTTTGGATAAAAGAACTGATGTATCGACCATATAACATATTTGTCTCCAGAGTATAGTTAGGTCAGTTTCAGAGGAGAAGTCTCAACTTGTCCTCATTTATCAGTCCTTTTTTTTACGTGGAAAGTTAATGTATAATGTCTGATCCTTGTTTTTTTTATTCTCTATCTTTTATTTACCTATTCTTGATGACAATAGTGCTGTAACCTGTAAAGAAAGCGGTTTGTTCTGATAGTTGATACCATGGTTCATTCAACTATATGGTTAAAACAGTTACTATGTGTTCCAAGTTCATGCTCAATTATTACATCCAGTCTTTTCAAAATTAAGTAAAATGATGAATTTTCAGGTAATGCTTCTTTGGATCGCATCGTTCTGGTTTGTGGGATCCTGGATAATTCCATTCTTGGCTCATGCAGCTGGTTTCAGCAAGGAGTCTCTGACACACCGAGGCCAGGCTTTGTACAGCCTCCTTACGGATGTAGCCGAAGGTCTAGCTGGGATTGCAATCCTGCATCGATGTCTTTCCAGATTCCAACCCCTTCCATCATGCTGGTTCCAATTCAATATCAAAGGTAAAAGCTGGCATTTAGATGTGGGTTTAGGATGTCTACTCTTTCCGGTGGTCAATCTTCTATCCCAGATCAACATAAGCATGGTGCCAGCTCTTCCTGCTCCTCCCGTCGGAGTTTCTAGCGTGGAGCAGTCAATTCTGGCTCGCGATCCCGTGGCCATGGCTATTTATGCCGTTGTGGTCTCTGTGTGCGCCCCTGTGTGGGAGGAGATTGTGTTCCGTGGCTTTCTTCTCCCTTCGCTCACCAGGTACATGCCATTATGGGGATCAATTTTGGTGAGTGCAGTTGCTTTTGCACTTGCACATTTTAATGCTCAGAGACTGCTTCCCTTGGTGTTCCTTGGAGTGGTAATGGGAGTGGTGTTTGCGAGATCGAAAAATTTGCTGCCTCCAATTCTCTTGCATAGCCTATGGAATGGTTTTGTCTTCTTGGATCTTATGAAATGACAAACTTTTTTTTTTTTGTAATATTAATGACAATTGTGGTTTATTTCATATTTATTTGCCTAGTTCTTATGATTACTAATGAAATGAGAAGGCGTCTTTTAAGGATCATCAATGATTTCCGTCTATGAAGCATCGAGTTATACATGTTTCTGCAACGAAAAAAAAGGGTTGCAGTGCTGATTGCTGAAGAATATTCTTTTTGATTTTATCTGGTTATTAGATGGGTTGGCATGTTATTTTGTAACACAATATTTTATGTCATTATGAAAAAAAATTGATTAAGGGATGTAATTAATGTTAATTGTGAATTTGTATTATTAGATGTGAGTTTATTATATATGTAAAATTTGTTAATTCGTTCGTTATTAATGATGAATTAATAATAAAATTTATTATATATAAGACGTAGTTTCCGTAAGATTAAGTAATTTTGAGATCTCTTCATTTTCCATTGATTAGAAGAATATGATATTGCCACTTGTATTCATACGGAAGATCTGCATTCAGGTTATTTTTATTTTAGCTCATTTTAATTTTATTATGTCATATTTTTTGGATGATACTAGATCCTATATATTTTTCTTCTCGAGTTTATAAGATTACTAAAACTTGGCTTTTAGAATTCATGATTAAGAACTTCTATCATACTCCAGTTGCTTGGAGTCAAAATCAAATGCCATCACCTCCGGAGCACGATGCGATGGTAAATTCTCTCACAAAACATATCATACGGTCGGTGCTTGAATCTTTCATGATGTTGCACGTCTTAAAATTTATTTGTACTTTTCAAATTTATTCAGATAATTAATTAATTTTTTTTATAAAACTAAATCAATCATTTCAAAAATTAATCGATTCAAAAAAATATATAAAAAAAATCAAATATAGCTATTGAAAATTTGAACAAAATTCAAAAAGAATAATAAAGAAGTATTTTTACATAATTATATTTTCAATATGTCGTCTTATATAATTTTTCATTAACTCAAATGATATAATACATATATTATAAAATTAAAATAACATGATACAATTGCCGCCTTAATTATTATTTGCACCAAGCGATTGTAGAAGTTTCTATCGAGCTTATCCATTCAATCACGAGTGCAGAAGTTCTGATGAGATCTGAAAATTAAATAATTTCCCTCGTCCGAATTAATAAATTAATTTTTATAATTTATTTTATTCGTATTAATCCTGAAACGAATTGAGACATCCTGACATGAATTGAGACATTGAAGCTGAACGTTTTGCCATGAGTGCAGAAGTTCTCGTACAGAGACAAACAGCAAAAGCCCTGTAATAAGTGCAGTTCAAAGGGCAAAAGGTGCACCTCTAACAATCTACAGATGATCAGTACCAATCCAAGGAATCTTAAATCCAGATAAAATTTGAAAACATTGAACATACTTGTTTCAGTCCAAAGATAGGGAATAACCACGGTACAAACATCAAAATCCTCCAGGTGACTTGATTTGCTTAGATGTTCCCCTATCCACAATACAAGCAATAGTATGAGAGCGCTTATCATACATGACAAGGTTTACCCCTCGAACCGTACAAGGATGAAATCATCTGACGCATAAATCAAGCTTCTGAAGCACGATAATAATAAAAATAAAGACAGCATTTAGTAGCAGAGTTGCCGCTGAAGAAAACAACCGACTGCAGGAACGAATACGAAGTCACCATGCTAACTTGATGTTGGTTCCTGCATTACCCATTCAAATGCATGTTAGGTTATAGACGTTGAATCTGTGAGGTAAAATAAAGACGAACGTGAACTTTTATTCGGTTGTCACAGAAACATGATTCTTGTATTAGTCATGGCTCATGTATACATGTTTGAAAATGTGGGTTTAATTCCTGCAAGTCAGTTACAAGTATCTTATGTACTCTGCTGAATTGTCTTCAATTGCCTGAAATTACAAGTTAAAAGGTTGTGCTTGAAATTGCTGAATAATAGAAATCAACACAAGAAGTAATTAAGCATGATGAATCACACAGGAAGACGTAAGAGACCCTGTGCACCTAACTATTTGGGATTGATATATGAGTCTTATTCTTCAATTAAATTTATCTAAAGATATATCACTCTGGAAATCCTTGCAGGAGTTTTGGACCCCAACTATTTGGGTTTGAATATATGAATCAATATATCACACTATTGCTTATACAATATATTATTAACAGTTTGTGTCCATTTTATGTTTATAGTTTAATTGATGATTTTCTTGGTTTTCAGAACAGAAAGTTGAACACAAGTATATATAATGCAACAGAAGTGATAGAATTCAGATTTAACAAAAAATGTGATTTAACTATAAACATAAAACACAATAACTTGAAAAATACATGCATCAGAAGTGATAGAATTCAGATTTAACAAAAAATTCTTCCACACCAGTCAAATCTTAGTAGAGCTCAACACGAAATCAACTGGGATGGGATACTAATTCTTCAATTCAAATTCTCACTGAACATAAATGTGATTAAAATAGTTTAGATGGTAGTAGTAGAAAAAAAAAATGCTCTGCTGTCATTTCTAATACAACTTGGAAGATCTTGTGTGTTGAACTATGGTTCCTAATATTACCTATAAAGTATATTCCAGCTGTCCGAGCAAATTTGGCCACTACAATATCCCATCCAATGTGCCTTGAAGCCCAATTTATAATTTTTAAAGCTTTAGAGGGATCAATCCAATTGAAAGCACTTAGTAAGGACCTTTAGATATATTTAAGCATGGTTAAGAAGTTTCAACAATGTGAAGTTAAGGAGGTGAAGTTTCTTGATATTCGCCATTCCTATTGATCTCCTTTAACATATCCTTCCACTGGAGGGAGAGTCTATATTCTATACCATGTTAAAATTTAAGAGGTCACTGAATTCAACTCAAAATGCTAAGCCTCTTAAGTAGAAGACTTTTTGTTTAAGCAATGTGAGAGTAAATGAAGAGTTTAGATTTTGTTCTTCACTACCTTTATATTCCTTACCAGCAAGATCTTATTATCAGCCTTATAGATTGAATAGTCTTTAGCTTCAAAAAGCTTGGCTATTCCAATGTGTCTTCTTATAATTCTACTACCCTTCTTACCAATTGGCTATGCCAAATTCATTGGTAGAGATAACTTCTAGATCCATGGGAGACACATATTCTAGTAATGCTCCCAATTCAAAGGTAAAATATGAAAGAAAACCCAAGAAAAGAACAGCATAAAATTAGCTAAGTACAAGGACCACCATTGTGAATAGGCCATGTTTATCTCAAGTATCTGAGGTGGTCTTTAAACCTCAATTCTTGCTAAGGATAAGGATCAATGTTTTAAAACTTGGCCTGTTTAGCTGCATAGGCAACCATACATGTATGCATTAATGGAACACATCTCCTGGCTAGTAGTCAGGTTTTTATCCTCCCCCATGCACTGGTCACTGTTCGGGCTAATAGCCACCCGTGATTTACTTCCTCCGTGTTGGTCCTGGGTCAGACCGACGGGGGCACTGGGGGTGAGCGTTTCGCCTTTTGCCATCATTAATGAAAAACATCACCGGTAACCATGTAATAGAATTGCAGCATAGAGCAAGGGTCGAATCCCGGTGAAGCCGTGAAAAATACCTTCCCACATGGGGGTCTGCTCGATACCTAATTTATTCTCTCCCAATGGCGTGCGTGGGGCAGTTGTGGGGGGGATGGGGGGGGGGGGGGGGGGG
>JBBUKS010000095.1:8060587-8074941 GCA_038050645.1 Hedychium gardnerianum | reverse complement strand
CATGCCCGACACATCAGCAAAAGGGGCATGCAACCCGGAATCGAAAAACCTTAGAAAAGTAAGGTTTTTGTTGATTCTGGGGTTAACAATTTTTTTGTGTTTTATTCCACATAACCTTGGTTATGTGATTACCTGATAATCACATAACTAAGGTTTTATATGATAACTTGAACCAAACACCCCCTTAGAGTATCGAATATCCTCTATACTATGGGGGCGAGCGTTTCGCCTTTTGCCACAATATCCTCTATACTACCATCATTCAACAAAAACATATTAAAATTAACATCATATAAAAAATATATATATAATTCAATAAAAACATATATAACATACTCTTCATTTAATATATTCAATAAAAACATATTAAACACTAATGAATTTTTAGGATTTTTTTTATATATATAGAGTTATGTTACCCTACGTACTTTATCTTGTACAACTATGGACATCTACATCATTAATCAAAATATATGTGATGATAATCAGTAATCAGGATTATGCCACCTCAGCAGGTGCACATGATTGTACAGGATAAGATGTATAGGCTATCAAAGCCATATATATATATATATATATAATTTAATCATGTAATCGGATAGGATATGTGTAAAATTTTACTAGATCCACTTCCATACCCGATTATCGAAATACTCATACTCAATCATCCAATTATTTAATCGAGTCCAACTCATTACAATATTCGTCTTTCAACTGCAATAGCAATAATATACAGAAGCTAACAGATCTCTCAAAAAAAAATATTTTCTATACAATTTTTTTTTAAATTACAAAACAATCTTTAATAACAAATATATTAATAATTTTTCAATTTTCACGAATATAACTCGAGTAACTCTTTGTATCACAAAAAAACTTTAATGACAAAACATCAATTTATTAAATATATTTAATTATTGAAAAAAAATATTTATTTAATTACACAATTACATAAATGCCCCTAATTTTGAAGGAAAATGTTGTTAGAAAATAAAATGGGGAACTAAATTAAAATAGATTAAAATCACAGAGATTATTTTACAATCAATAATATCCTGAATGGATGGTTACAAAATTTGATTTGTATTAAAAAAATCTCTCAATATAATATGTCAAATTAATATTTGAAAATATGAATATAATTAAAAAAAATAGATAAAAATATAATTTTATATCATTTTAAACTCTTTAGATCCATTAATCATTTTCGACCAAAATAAAAATTCTATGTTATTTTAAACTCTCTAGATTCATCAATCAATTTCGATTAAAATGGACTGATGAATCTAAAAAACTCGAAATGATATAAAATCGAATCACTGATGAATCTAAAAAACTCAAAATGATATGAAACCGAATCAACCAAAATCATCTGATAGACCTAAAAAGTTTGAAATAATATAAAATTATTATATTCATACTCTTAGACGTCAATTTGACACATTATATTAAAAATAATAATTTTTCAATTCATTTTCAACTGGTAAAATATTACACAATTTTAATTGATGGAATATTACACGATCATAAACTCTATCAATCAATTGGAAATAATAAAAGGGTTAAAATGGATATTGAGTAGGTGATTTGATAATTTACATATATATAATAATTCTCATCTACTAAGTAGATTCAATATATCTATTCATGCAATAAGCATGCATTTTAATAAGCATAATAAAGCACACCAAATGCAAACCATAATTCTTGAATTAAAAGGGCACGATTTGAATCACTAATCCACAAAAATTAACTGATCTCAAAAAGATTAGGTTATTGATGCGTTGTTCAGAGATTAAAACTGTCATCAAGCTGCTAAAGACAGTTACCACAAGAAGCCCCAAAACCAAACATATAAATTAGTAATGTACTATTCAATCGGACTATACCAATTTATTGCTCACTCCAACTCCAACACCAGTATCCAGCATCAAAAGATAAGATTGTTCTTGGTTAAGACCGCGATCAATGGAGACCCAGTGCCGCGGTGAGGAATTTGCAGACATCGTCCATCTCCGTGGGGACGGTATAGTGGCCGAGCCTGTATGAAGCAAATTTACCGTGATTAACATGTAGATAAGCTATTTTGCCAACTGAACAGAAATGGTTCTGTGAGAACATAGTCAGTGATACCCATTGTACGCTTTGAAAGTAGCATTCTCAAAGCCAGTTGACTTCAAAACTTGAGCTGATTTCTCTCCGTGTTTGAATTGCACTACATCGTCTCCTAGAGTTTTGTATCATAGAGAAACAGTATAAGTTGTGGGTATTATAGCCAAATTTGAAATAATTGGAATGCAGGAAAATCATATTTCAGAATGGTTTTGTTGATCAGAGAATCAGAATTGCCTTTTATTATGTGAAGAACACTGAAACTTTAGTCCATTTCTAAGAGAAATCTTATTGTTTTGAATTTCAATGGTTTGAACCCACAAACTACATTCCTAAGGTTAGGTGCATAATAACCTGTGGTCTTGTTTCTTAGACCAAATTGAAGTTTCTTATGTACATTTTATTTCACCAAGGCCAGCATTCTAATCTGGATGTAGGAAACAGAACAAGAAGATTCACAGGTAGACCGTGATACCTTTTCCATGGCAAAGCAAAATAGGCAAAGACGATGCTCGTCTTGCGGCATCTTGAGAACCTTCCAGCTTGCTGTTCAAGCTCCTAAAAGAATCATAATCCCATTGGAAAACGGATCTCTGTGGATTCAACCATGAAAATAGAGAGAACAACATTAATAAAATTTTATCTTTGTTTTAAAGATACCTGGCACATGGAAGCCAACCACTTAGACCAACAACTGCACTTAGATTGACAGGGAATGGCTTGCCATTTCCGTATTTTCCATGGGCACAACAAGTTGCGGAGTAGAGAGCAGTAGCAGCACCCATACTAAAGCCACCAACACTGAGTTTGACTGCAATCGCGGCCAAAAAAGCACACATTATTGATTCTAATTAATCAAATGTATAAAACACCTATAAAGGGGGGATTAACCAATATTTTTAAAGCTTATCCATATAAAGGATCACAGTTGGAAACTACTAAGAACAAATGCATAGGAGTCCTGAATTTATTGTTTGCAGGAATAAGATGAGTGCTTTCGCCTTTTTCATCTCAACTTGTGCAATTTGAAGCATGCAGGAAAACTTGATTTGTAATGCCTATTTTGTTTGATTCGTCAAGTATAATCAATGACAAATTGAAGTAAAACACCAGAGGAAAAGCAAAACATTACTACAAACTTGTATGGTGTATTGACACATTTTAATATGCCTACTTTCACAGAAACTTACTATCAGCAGGCTCCGTTGATAGCAAATTTGCAACATGAGCAGCTGAAGCATCTAATCCGTCAACATCATCAGGACCATTCTCTGATAGATCATGAACATCAAACCCTAGGAGACAAAAAAAAAACTTAGCCACTTCGCACTCACAAAAGTTAATTGATATTCAATAAATAAATTAATAAAATAAAATAAACTCAAGATTCAATACTACAAAAAAACTTAACTTACAAGCAGTTGACGGAAATCCACCAAAAATTGCTACAGGCCTGGTAGGGGCAGTTGGGCATATCCACTTAATCTGTGCTTTCAATAAAGTTTGTGAAGATTATGAAAGAAAACTGGGCGAACAAAACATGAGCAGTGAACCACACAAATTTATGCTAGTTTACAAGATGGTAGTAGAGAATGAAAACTCCAAATTATCATGATACCAAGCACCAACAAGGATGGGCTACTCGATTATGGTGGCAAAAAGGCGAAACGCTAGCTCCTAGTGCCCCTGCCAATCCGTCCCAGGACCAATACGGAGGAGGTAAATCATGGGTGACTACTAGCCCGAACAGGCAGGAACCTGGCTATTAGCCAGGATTTGACCCCAGACCTGGTGGCAACGCCCCATGCACTAACCAACAGTCCGTCCCGAGGGGACACTCGATTATGATTATATGGAATGTAGTACATAATAATGAGCCCATATTTTATCAAGATGTCATAGCTGATTTATCTAATTCTTACATTTGGGAGGGGGAGGGTTTCCAAGATTTGAGACCAGCTGCAGTATAAAAAAGAAATAAGTCAATCGGAGATGTAACTATCAGCAGTCTCAATAGGCAGGCATAAAAGTAACAAGGTGGCCAAAACAATTAAATATTATTATCATCATCATCATCAAAATATGTTTATTCTAGGTACATAGGGTTGGCTAAATGAATATTGTCATTCCATCGAGTTCTATGTAAGACCAAAGATAATTAAATATACAAACTCAAGGAAGACCAGCAAACTATAAAAGAGTTGGTTACATCGTTCTTAGACATATCAGGGAATGAAGACAGCAGTTCTCATGGATGTAATTGTGCAATTATAAGTAATATCATGTATAATTAGCATAGATGTCCCATAAAATATAGAGCTAAATGATGATGCGTAGATCCATTTGTACAGGTTTACTAATTTCAAGCCGTTGCTAAATAGCAAGATAGGATCTTAAAAATGTGTATGAACTCCGATTGATGTAATTTGAAACATTAAGTATATGAAATGGCAAAGGTACTTCTCAGTATCTAATGATTTTATCATTGATACTAAAAGAATTAGTGATACAAATTCAACTGTCTAATATAAAAACATCCTGCTATTGTAATTTAGAAATGTGAATTCTATTGCAGGATCAAGAAGAACAGGAGCAAATCTCGTTCATTTAAAATCGATAAGACTACAAACTAATTTTTGAATTACCACCATAAGAAAAATTATACACTTCTCAGTGTTTACTGAATCAATGTCTCAACTACTAGTCAACTCCAGCATAATAAAAAGAATGTCCTATAATGAACAAAGATTTCCTAAGAGCACAGATGGTGTAGACAACTAACTTCCTGAAAAGCAAGATAACAAACATATCGACATTGGGTGAACATGCATGGATTCTACTTCACATAGCACTTCTTACTATATCAAAGAAAACATTGCATAGTTGTCAATGTTATATCCCGAACACCAAAAGGCAGGGGAATTAGTTTTGACTTCACTTACCCAACAAGTAGGCATCAAAAATCCTGGGTAAGATTCGCAAAGATCAAAATCAATCTTGCTAACATCTTGATTCAGTATATCTAATCACACGGACAGAGAACACACACCAAAGAAAGGAAAACAAAGGGAGTGTCAAGTACCTTGCTCCATTATCACCTAGGCCATGAAGCCACACGACAGTGGCCAAATGCCTTCCCTTGGGTCGAACCACATGGGTCCTTCCGAAATCAAATGCCCTGGCAGAAGCCTTAGCAGCTTGATTTCAATCCAAAAGCATAAGATCAATCAATCCCCACGGAAAACAAGAGATCGAAAGTCGAAGAAACACAGGGAAGCAAACCTGAAGAAATCGAACTACTCCCGTAGTTCATCTCCCTTACAGCCCGAAAAGCCCCTCTCTCGCCAAGCACTCCCCGGATTCTATTAGCAATGTTTACAGACCCAGCACGCCCTACCTGCGAAAAGTAGCACCAAACACATATATCCATTAATTAAATCCATCGGTAGGGACTAGGCACACAGAGCTGAATAAGAATCCACTAGGAGATGTTCCTCGTATCAACCAAAATGCCAACTTTGAAGGAGACGGAAAGGACGGGGAATAGCGAAAAGGAAACAGCCTTTCCGACCTGAGGCAGAGAACCCGCATGATGCATCGATGGGTTTCTGCTCACAATAATCGATGCGACTGCAAAAAGCAAAATGGTCGGGAATCTCGGGATAGAAAACAGAGATAAAAAGGTAGTCAAATCCAGAGGAAAAAAACAAAGAATCAAAACGAATCAACAATCCGGAAGAACAAAGATCTATACGCGGTTCGATCTGGAGCAAAACCTAAGATCCGCAGCGGAGAATGGCTGCTGCTCTCGACCTCCCAAATCTCATCTCAGCATCTCCGGTCGCGGCGAGGTTGAGATCGAAAAGTGGCGCCTGCGGGAGATCCACGAACTGGGTTGCAGAGATTGGCAGGCCGCGCCTATCGACGAGATGGGCCCGTGCGCCCGCGTGCCGAGGCCCAGTATAAAGCTGCTTCCCATCAGGCTGCGCCCCAAACCCAACTGTTCAAGCACCTCAATTTATAGGTAATAATGATATAATGACGTCAAAATGTCAATGGAAATATCTCATATTTTATTTATATTTTAAAAATTATTTTCTAAAAATTGAAAACTAAAAATTTACTATTTGCGTCTGGAACTCTTTATTTCCTTTTTGTTTTTATTAGTAAAAATCTAAAGAATGTTCGTACTAATAAGACAGGAAGCATCCTTAAATGACTCTCTCAAGTCTCAACAACATCGTGCCCATGCAGTCTAAAATAATAAATAAATAATATAAAAAAAAACATCCATACTCTCATCATCTGAGAAACTTGATCGAAGCACAATTTAAGTAATTCTAAATTTCAGAACTCAGATTTGCTGAGCAAATCATCTGAGAAAATACCAGACAGTTCATGTTGATCAATGAGAGAGAAGTCACAGAATTATGGAAGAGGTGATACAGAAGGCATAAAAGTGAATAAAAAACAAATGAAAGTGAGTGCACAAAGGATGATTCATAACAAGCTCATAAGATGGGGGAAAGAAATACTTACAATACAATCAGTGAAGAAAAGCAACCTCTCAGACGAAAGCTTCAGGCATTGGAACAATTGTTGGAGAAACTACATTCATCATTCATGGTACAGGCACAAACAACTTACTGCTGATAGGGCTCAAAGATTCATCTATACAAAAGAAATATGACTAAAATTGTGCTGATGACTACTTACAAAAGCATGCCGTACTAAAACAAAAAAGATGGAATATAGATGGTCAAGTTTTACCAGAGGTGGTGCCCTTGGAATAGAAGGAAGAATAAGAAATAGGACATCTAAGATTAAAATACCAGATTGTCATCTTTAGGTGAAAAATATATCCTCATGTAGATCCACCCTTTTTCCTTCTGCTATTTGTCTTCCTAGCTGTAATAGGAGCCCCTGCTGTCACTTCGGTCTTTGGCTGGCGCACGCTAGAATGTTCCTTCTCCAAGCTGATCTCTCTTCTCAATCGTAGTATCTCACCCTTTGCAGAGGACAATTCCTCTTCGAGCTTCTTAGTCCTCCCATCTAAATTCTCTTTCTCATTACCAAGCTTCATAATGAGGTTCTGAGCATCTTCAATATCTTCCCTAGCTTCCTTAACAGCCCTTTTATGCTCTGTGAAGGATTGTAATAGCATATCTTTCTCTGCTTCAAGGCTGGTACACCTAGAACTAGTGCTCTCTAATTCAGTTGAGAGCAATAATGCGCTCTTATTCATCTCGTCGAGTGATTTGGTAGCCTCATCCAGATCAGCCTCAAGAGTTTTTCGTGCTTCTGAGTCTCTTTGCATTTGTTTCCTCAAAGCTTCAAGCTCGTTATTCAATTTGGAAGCTATTTTTCTCTCTTCTTTCAACTCATTCACAGCATTTTCCAGTTTCTTATATGTTTCCACTAATTCCTTCTTTAAGTTCGCACGATCTTCAATGATATCATTTAATTCTTTGGATGACATATCAAGTTCTTCTTTGGTTCTCCTCAGATTCTCTTTAACTGATATTAATTCGTCCGACATTAGCTTTGTACCAGACTTAGCTTCTTCCACACTTTGAGTCAACAGTTTCTCCATCTCAATGAAACTGTGCTGAATCTCTGATAGCTCAGACATAAGTTTCTTATATGAAATTTTAGCTTCTTCCAGTTCCTTGGACAGATTCGAAGCTTCAACTTTAGAATCTTCCAGTGCTTCTATGTTAGCCTGCAGCTCATCATTCAACTTCTTCATACTAATAGTTTCTCTTTCCAGTAATGCCTTGGCACTATCCTTTTCTTCTCTCAGCTCAGCAATAACAATATTACTGTTCTTTACTTCTTCTAATGCAAGCTCAAGCTTTTCTTCAAGAAGATGAAGGTGGTCATCCTTCTTAGATAACAATTCAGCAGTAAGGGCTGTTCTTTTCTCTGAAGAAGATTCCAAATCACTATAGTCTTTAATGAGATCTTGAACTCTTTGCAAGGCACCATCTTTCTCTGACTCTAACAACTGAATTTGTTGATTTAAAGAACCGATTGAAGATATCTTTGAACTTAATTCAGTTTTAGCTACAAGCAATTCCTGTTTTAACTCTTCAATAGTTGAATTTGCAACAGCAAGCTCATTCTTCAAGTGTTCAACGTTTGAGTTCAACTGAGTACATTCTGTTTCTTTTTCAGAAAGAGATGATTTAAGATCTTGAATGTTCTTCTCCTTGTCACTTATCTCCAAGCTAAGCATGCTTAGGTTATCTTGCAGAACATTGATACTATCTACCTTCTCTTTAACTTTGGCCTCAAGTAATTTTTTGTCTCTGCCAGTTTTTGCAACATTGCTCTCCAGATCATTAATACGTCCTTTGAGCTCCTCAACTAGTTTTCGGTTATCATTCAACTCTTGCTGCAAAGATGCTGCAGTCCCATTTGCTGAATCCAGTCGAGTTAGCAGAGAACTTTCCTTCTCTTTAAAGTTCCTGATTTGGTTCTTTTTCTCTTCCTGTTCCTTCTGTAATATTTTCTCGAAGCTCTCCTTCAGCGAAGACATTTCTGCTTCCTTTTCAGTCAATTTATCTTTCATCTGTATCAATATTGATAGCATAACAATTACCAAGTAAGTAATTTGTAGCCACAATAATTCTACCATCCAACTGCAAGATTTAAGTTATTGCTTTCAAGTATAATATAATCTTCACACTAGATCAGCTCTGATTTGAATGCAAGTAACTGAATATGTTAATTTAAAGAAAATTGAGATGCTAATTTTCAATGACCTGTCTGAATGTATTGAATGAAAAATCCAAATAAATGCATTTAAGAACTCTGATTAACAAAATTGGAGATTCATACAGATTCCACATGTGATTCAATGGATGTCATTTCCTTCTGGGAAGTTGCATATAATGCACCAAGAACACCTGAAGCAACTATTCCAAACTCGTTTAAGAAAGGCACAAATGAGCTTGCTGGTGCATTTTGAAGAGCTGCTTGCTGCAAGCAAATAGGATATGAGTAAATGACAACCTAGAACGTAAAAGATGTACGAAGATAAAAACTGGGTAGTTTAGAGCTAGAACAAGTCGCCTCTAATTGATTAGGTCCTTCAGATGAAACTTCAAGCATGGTATCTTTAACACTTTGTATCTCCAACAGTGTATCATCCTGTTTGTTTTCCACAATGGCGTCTTGATTATCTGGCATAATAACCTCTTGTTTATCTGGCGTTAGGATATCTTGGTTATCTGGTAGCATCAAATCTTGTTTGTCTGAAAACAAAAGTAGAAGTTAATGATTGGATGAAAAGCTAGTGGTGTAAAAAGTTCTGTCATTATATATATGGTGGAATAATCACCAAAAGCGGAGTACATTATGGTGGCACTATGTAGTGCAGGTCTCATAATAAACCCTAAAATTATAATAAGACTAAGTCTGTTCAGCGTCTCAGTAAATTAAATATTGGCAACATGGAAAACAACAAGGACATAATACACGGCCAAAAACATGGTTCGACACGTGATATGAACAAAACAAACTTTAACTGATTTACGCATTCTATTCATCAAATAATCATCTGACTACATATTTCATCCAAATATTTATGATCACTAAGGATGTGCAGTACTGGTAATGACTGGTGGAAGGGACAAAAGTAATTCTTTGAGTTGAGATGCATCATATAGCATTTTTGCACATTGCTGAGTCCAAAATCATGCATGATCATCCCCTAAACACATGATATTCCAAATTAAATGTATGCTCCCCAAACAACAAAAGATGAAAGATTACCAACACTAGCTCTCAAGAGTGTTGTGGTGTCATGAAAGTATTGTGATTTCATGAACTCAGGTGTCTTCAACAAAACAGCAAACAAAATATCTCTAAATTTTATGTCTTGAACTTTTAATAATTGAAAACTATGGCAAAGTATTCTTCTGTCCAATGTGGTAACCTGACCCACCTTAGAAACGACATGATTCAAATATAGAAGCCCCAAAATCCAACTTAATAAACTTTTTTCATCAAAAATAAACCACCCAATTGATATTTTTCCTAATCCACCCTTACTCGACCAAATTAGAAATCTTGAAAATTATGTTTAGCCATAGCCTGATCTGATTTGGCTTGATCCATGCCCGCTTAGAATGCTAATGTTTGACCATCTAGGCTCAAATCTAGAGTTCATATCAAGAGATAATCATAAACCTGAGTTTTTTTCAGGTTAGGTCTCAGTTTTGGCCAAGCATGACACTAGTTGGGAAATCATAATTCACTGTGCTCAATTGTGGACATATCATATCACTGAAGTTGGCCATATGTCAATCATATAGATAGATCCAAACCCAAGTTAGATCCTTATTTATATTAATCAATGAAATCATACCTGTTTATAAGCCAAAACCACTCTAGAGATAATATATTGTGTTTTCAGATTATCATTTTGGGGTAGAGAGAATTGATAATGCTGGATGGCAGACAAGTATGTGTGGGTTTTCACCACCTGTCGTACTCATACCTTTATCTACTTCAGTGACACTCTGCTTTATGGTCTTTGCCCGTCGACGAAAGCCCATTGGTTGAACCATATAACTTTGTTGTCCGATTCCATTACTTTGTGACTCTGCCTCAATATGGAGTGCCACAACACAACTAAAAGTTAGTTGATAAACTATCCACAAAATCATTATTCAGAAATTAATTTAAGATATTTGATGTCTACTAAACATATTCAACTACAAAAGTGAAAATATCAGTATATCATCAAGGACTTTGGAATTGACTCTATATCTCAATCGCTCTAGGCATAACCAGATCAAATCACTGTGTGTACCCTAAGAGTATGAAAAAAATCTTAGAACCAATAAAGGGAAAACAAATTCAAAACATTCCAAAAATCTTAGTTGCAAATTTGAATGGTCTTTAAATGCCAACTAACATCGAAAAAAAGAAAATTGTTACATTAACTTATATGAGAATATAAACAATGTATAGTTGCAATAATCAATGATGAACTTCGGTAGTATATGGACAAAATTTGAGGTAAGGAGGAAAATTTAAGGAGAAGGTTATGAAACTGAAACAAAAACAACAAAACAACCATGCAAATCTTAAGTCTTCACAAATGTTTTGTGGTTGTGCAACAAGAACATATAACTAATTGAGAAGAAAAAATGGTAGTGCAACAAGAACATATAACTATAAGAAAAAATGGTAGTGAAGTAAAGTGAAGTAATTTCACATTTCTAGTTCTTAATATATTCTACGTCAGTATGATAAATTTCCATTTATAAAGTGAAAAATAGGTAGGAAAATAAACTTCTGAAATCATGATAAGGTGGATAACACATTAATAAACCAAGTTAATCGATAAACCATGATTCATCACTCCACCAGTCTAGACAAAGGGATTTCAAATTTATAAAATTAGAAAATAATCGAGGTAGCATAAATCTTTTTCATTTCGCTAACAATTCAAATTACCAAAGGAATTCCTAACGCCGACACTCTAATGAACCATAACTAACGAGAGACCCCATCAACTTCAAGGGGAAAAAGATACAGCAAAGTAAATAACATCAAGAACATATCATGAACTGACCTTCGACTAACAAACCATCCGCGGCGATTGCTCGAAGTTTGAGAAAGGGAAGAACTGAGATGCCCACAAGTAGAAGCGTCCTTCTTCGGAAAGCCCCCGCGGAACCCTCGGGACTCTCCTCATTCGCGCAGCAAGCTGCAGACACCAGATTCCTCGTCCTCGTTCTTCTGCGAGCAGCGAGCAGCGCAGAAGGCGAAATAGACGAGGAAGGGAAGGCGAGAAGCCCCATCACTCACTCTCGCTCACACCAATCTCCAGTCTCTCCGCTGCTGTCTTCTCTTTCTCTTTCTCTTTCTCTTTCTGTGGACGAATCGCGTCGAAACCGAATCCCTTTCGCCGGGGAAATCGGGTCACCGACCGTCAAGGTCAATCGAGCGGTCGTGGTCGAGTGCGACCGATCAATCACGTTAATCGTAAAGCAAGTAGGGCGAAGATGTGAGGGGACCGCCAGCGTATCCGATCTCTCACTCGATCGATCGCTCTTTGTACGCCACGTCATCGCATTATTATCCATAGCCGGGGAATTTTATTATTAACTCGTTCGATTTGAATCTCCCACCCGGGGCAACAGTAAAAAACCGTCAAATTATCACTTAAGCGTTCATAATTTAATTCCTAATTATAATATATTTATATAAAAAAATTCAAATAATTTAATTGCTAGTTATAATATATTTATAAAAAAAATCAAATAAAACACGCAATTATAATATACTGAACTTTTGATGATCGTCCGTCATAAATATTTTTTAATTTATTATGATGATAATTTTTTTTATAAAATTAAATCGATTATTTTAAATTTAAAAACAAAATCTCTCACCAATTTATTGATGGGTCTTATTCCTTTCTTACAAATTTTATAATTAAAAAAACATAACTTCTCAATAACTCCTTTATTATTTTTATTTTTTAAAAAAAAACAAAATCTCTCACCAATTTATTGATGGGTCTTATTCCTTTCTTACAAAAATTATAATTAAAAAAATATAACTTTTCATTAACTCCTTTACTATTTTTATTTTTTTAAACAAAAATTATAATTAAAAAATAATTATAATTAAAAATAATAATTTTAATTATAAAAAAATAAGGAACTGCTCCCTAAACAAGAACCTACAGAAAAACGAAGGAGCTTGCCACATCAGCAAGGGCTCTTACGCCCACTAGACAGTAGGACTGTCATGTAAGAATCGTTCACATCGAGCGAATCAGAAGACCATCCACCTCCTAAATTAATTGGGCCAAAAGCCCAAATATCTAAAATAACAACACTAACAAAAAAAACCCTTAAAACTTCTAATCTCCAAGTTGAGTGTACGGTAAAAAAATCTCATCAATGATAACTGTTCTTGCCCGAAGATGACGAAAGATAAATCACAGATGAACTGAAAAGTTACTGACTGGACCACCCTAAGATGAAGTGATTCGACCGATCGTCGAGACTCTCGACTCTGATCGGGGTGCGCCGCCGATCTATTGTCCCAGGTATCCGGTCGAAAATCTGCACAGGACACAGAGAGATGAAGGATTAGCAGAGAGCTCCAGGCGAAGGGCCTGGGAATCTCGCTCCGACGCTCAAGTCAGGTCAGATAGTCTGGACGTATAATAACGGTATGCACAAGAGTTAGTGAGTGTAGAAAAACCTCTTCGTTTGTAGCGGTATCGGTTTATTTATATACTCCTCAGAAGCACATACGGCAACATTTAATGTCACGTGCTTCGGAGCCATGGGCTAACATGTTCTGACTTGAAAATACCGTTGTTCCCCGAATTTTCAGAGAGTACCTGAGGTACCGTTGGGGGTGTTCTGACCGTACGGACGAGAGGTGCCGTGATCGTACAGGCGGCGCCGGAGTTAACTTTTATAGTTATGCAGGAGTTCGGAATCCATGATGAAACTGTTCTTATACATGACCGGAGGAGGTTCACAGAGGTCCCAGGTCGGTTAGAATAAGACATATACTCGACCGGAGTTCTTGGGAGAGTCCGATCGGTGAGGAGAATGTATATGTCCGACCGAAAATTATGAGACGCGACCCGACCGAGATTTCCAACAAGAGACCGATCGATGAAGGATCAGGATCGACCCGATCGGTGATGTTAACGCTTCCACGTAAGTTAACCTTGCCTATCCAATCGAGGATTAGAAAATACATCCGATCGGTGATGTTAACCTGTCCACGTGAGCACTGATCTTGACCTTGACTTTGACCAAACACCACGTGACATCAATCAATATTGTTAAGGGATTCAAATCTAACCACCCGTATCAATAACAATTGGGAGTTCGGATCACAAGGTAAGAAATTTCTCGTGATTACACTGTAGCATTCAAGAAGATGCACAAAAATCTCAGACACACATTTAAGACCTCTCAGATGCGAACCTACACACGCGATGAAAACCAAAATGATCGAGCAGAGAGCGAATAAGAGAAACTAACTTTGATGTATGGAGCACTTTTGGTATTATCGGTAAACTAAGATTGATGTTTCCATGCAGACGGAGCGCTTTTGGTATTATCGGTAAACTAAGTTTGATGTTCCTATGCAGACGGAGCAGTTTTGGTATTATCGGTATCGATTGGCTCGGTGG
The DNA here is from genome assembly GCA_038050645.1 of Hedychium gardnerianum. Taxonomy (NCBI): domain Eukaryota; kingdom Viridiplantae; phylum Streptophyta; class Magnoliopsida; order Zingiberales; family Zingiberaceae; genus Hedychium; species Hedychium gardnerianum. The sequence continues at coordinate 8,060,642 of JBBUKS010000095.1, read as the reverse complement.
CTGAAGCTGGGGGTGGTTGACTGCCCTCCTCAGATATGGGCTCTCCTGAGGCATT
>JBBUKS010000095.1:8026727-8054915 GCA_038050645.1 Hedychium gardnerianum | reverse complement strand
AGAGACCTTTGAGTCGACGGTTTCCGCCGGTTGGACCGTTGTGATTGAAATCGGACCGGGCAATTGAGGGACTGAACCAGAGAGTTCTAGAAGGTCTGGTTGCTTTTCGTCTTCTCTCTCCCTCGTGGAAACGCACCCTTTTTATTAAAATTTTAAATTTATTTATCGAATATTTAAGTGTTTAACGAATCTCATAATAATATAAATATTATTATGTGGATTTGAATCTTTAACAGTTTTTACCGAAGTTAGTTTTCGAAATATTTAAATTATTATCGTAATTTCAAAGTTACTAAATTATATATCTAATTTTATTTTTTAATTATTTTTCTCAATCATCTATTAATACTATAACAATCGATTAATTTTGTTTTTAAAATAATTAATTCATATTTAAAATTATTATTTTTAATATAATACGTCAAATTAATATTTAAAAATATTTATATAATCAGAAGAAGAATAAGGCGAATACATAAAAATTTATTTCATATCTTTTCGAATCCTCTATATCTATTAATCAATTTCGATCAAAATTAATTTTAATTTTGATTGAAATAAATCATATCATTCCAAATTCTCTAGATCCATCAATTATTTTCGATCCAAATCAATTTTAATTTTGATTGAAATCAACTGATAAACCTAAAAAATTCAAAATGACATAAAATCAATTCTTATATATTCATCTAATTATCTTAATTATATAAATATCCTCAAATATTAATTTAATTTATTATATTAAAAATATTAATTTTTTAAACACAAATCGATTATTTAATAGCAGAATAAAATTAAAATTAAATAAATGATTTAATAATTTTAAAATTAAAATACGTGATATTTCAGAAACTTTCATAACAAACTGAATTTTTAATATTTTGGCTAAAAGTTTTTTTTGTCGACCTAATTTATAACTAAACTATTGATAATTTCATTAGTTACGAGCTTTCATTCATTAATATCAAAAAAAAAACCAATTGTCACTCAGGAATATATGTGAAAAAGAGTAGCATCAACAATATCAAGTTCAAGAACAAAAAGAAATGGCATGGCCACATCAATGAAGAAGAAGAAAGGTTACCAAAAGGATTACAAGGATGAATCCGTAGGCCACCCGTCGATCGATCGTTGCCCTATCACCTTCGCCCTGCATCAACTTCATAAAACTCAACAAGAAGAAACTGTCGAATAACATATCACTAATAGAATCCATTTTCAAAAGCAATAGCCCAAATGTTAAAACAACAAATCATCATTGTAGATGATGGAACAAAAGTAAATGAGATGTTCAAGGACTTGAAATAAACATTGAACAAAAATCATCTTTTCTATGTTGTACATTGTTTATTTACCTTCTGTTTTTCGCACAGGAGGATTCATAGAATAGTAAACAGATACATGCTTTTATCAGTCACAACTACATGCTAACAAGTGAAAACAGATACATTTTACATTTCCGCAGCAAAGGATTTACCGCAGCCGCATGTTTGCGTTGCATTAGGGTTCCTAAATGAGAAACCTCCACCTATGAGTGCATCGCTGAAATCTAGCTGCATTCCGTACACGAAGAGGAGGCTCTTGGGATCACATACTACAGAATCAAGAAATGCGAGAAACAAATGTTAATCCAACTACATCATGCAATGAAATTATTAGCAAAGGCCTAATCTGCATCATACGATAAGATTGGTACTGGAATCATTTGGTTCTGCAATTGGATTTTTCTCAAGTAACCATGCCAAGTAATACCCTCAAGAACAAAGCTATGAATCGAACAAACATACCTATCACGAAACCATTATATTCTATGATTGAGTCATCGGGCCGTGAATTAGCTCGGTTTTCAAACTCCATAGTGTAGGACATGCCGGAGCATCCACCCTGCTTCACTCCGATTCTCAAGCACAGATCTTCATTGCGTTCAGATCTCATTTTATTCAGATGGTTTAAGGCTTTATCAGTTAATGAAATTGCAGGGGCAACACTACCAGTTGCTGGAGCTGCTACAACAATAACAAATTAACTTTCACAGCATAAAGAATAAAAATAAAACATTATTATTATTATTATTATTGCATAGGCATCTGAAATTCATTAGTAAGGAAAGGCAGCACCAAATACAAAATGAAATTATGGGTTTGAACAGAGAATGTCAAGAACAAAGAGTTAATCAATTTGTAGGAAGGTCATAAACTCATAATTAAGCTAGAAGGCAATACCAACTGATTATTTAGATGCTTGCACCAGAAAAGAATAGTGTTACAATCATGGTCCAATTCAGTTAAACTAAAAAAAATTCAATATAAATTGACAACTCAAAATATAGTGTGTGTGCAACTTCTTTTACCTAAAAATTAATTGGTGCAGCAAAAAAAATGCACTGACACACATACACCAATAAGTAATGATAGAAATGTCCATATGATTTATATAATGTTAAGGTTAGAGAACATTTTACCTTCAAATTGCTAGAGCTGAAAAAGTATTGTAGGTTTACATGCTACTTTAGTAACTAAACAAAACTAGAAGAAAGATTGCAGTTGGCAGAGTTTAGGATTGTAAATGAGCCAAGTTGAATCAAGCTTTGTGTTGTTCAAGGTTGTTTGATAAGGTAATCGAGGCAAATAAAGCTGAACGCAAAATTAACCAAGCTACTCTTGGCCTGATTTTTTTTTTTTAAAGCTTGAGCTTTGTTCAAGCTTGGCTTAAGTTTGGTTGGTTTAAATGTTATATCAAGTGCTTGATTGATTGTTTTAAGTGCTTTATATTTTTAAGCTCGTTTGGTTAGTTAGTGAATTTGATATGTAGCAAGTTACCATACAAGAAATCTGTAGAATTATGTTACTTTATGCATTAGAAGAGGATAAAAAACACTTAGACAAGTAAAATAGAATGACAAAGCACAAGGACAAATGGGGCAAAGACGCAATTATACAAACAGAGGGAATAGTTCGGGAAAATTTTCAACGGAGACCTAGTCAAGCTAAAATTTGCAAACAAAATTTCATTCCGGATGAACCAAATTAGAAGGTGAAAGAATGGCAAAGAGAAAACCTGCGGTACGAGCACAGCATATATGAGCAAAAAGGGGTAAACATGTATAGCACAACTGATTAAACTAATTCTTGCTATAGAAACAATAAACTAACAGAGGGAGTCCAGGATCAATACCTGAAGTAAGCGACGATCGGACACAGACCAAACTCCGGCGACGGAAATCGCAGGGAAACCTAATCGAAGACGGAGGCGCAGCCGCGGATCGAGAATCTCCGCCTTGCAACCGGCATAAGATCTGGCTAGGGACTCCGGCGGAGAGTGCCATCAGAGAGCGAAAGCGAAAGCGAGATTGTGAGAGAGGAGACGCCGGTACTCTTCTTCCGCTTCGTCTTTTTCCAGGGATTTCGAGGACACGGCGGCCTTAAAAATGGCGTCGTTTTTTCCTGGTCATTTATTCCACCACGCATCTAACTGGGTCCGCCTTGTGGGTCCCGCCGGAGTACCTGTGGGCCCCACGGATTTCTTGCGGGTTCCGGCATCCTCTACTTCTAAAAGGTTTATTATATAATTTTTTAAAAAAAAATTAAAAATAGTTAAATAGTTAAATTTTTATTAAAAAAATAAAATTTGGTAAATATTTTGAAAATATTATATATTTGGATCGATCGTATGTTCTCGGGGTGCATTCGAGATATATACAGAGAGAGAGAGAGAGTTAGCGAGCGGGCGGAGGAAGAGGAAGAGGAAGAGGAACAGGAGGAGGAGCAAAATGCGGTGGCCGTGGGATAAGCTACAGCAGCTACAACGGCGGGAGAACCGAGGGAGGGTTTGGGCGGCGGCCATCCTGCTATGGCTGTTGCTGATGCTGGCCACGCCCAGGATCCCCCGCACCCCTTCCCTCCACCTCTTCGCGGACATGCGGAACTTCCTGGGTCTGTATCGTCTTCTTTCTAACATCCAATCTCTCTTATTGCTTCTTCTTCTCCTCGTCCTTCTCTTCATGCTCCATTGTTTATTGGGGGCAGGTGTTCCGAATACGTTGAATGTCCTCACGAGTTTTCCCCTTTTGCTCGTCGGAGTCCCAGCGCTTGTTCTCTGCCTCTCCGGGTGTTGCTTCGGAATAAGGTTCGATTTTTATTGGTTTTATGTGCGTTCCCTGCTTATTTTTCAATTTTGATACAAGTTTTTTGATTCGAAGCATGCGGGGAGAAATTTGGGGCTGGGTGTTGTTCTATGCCGGAACGGCCGCAGCGGCGTTTGGGTCGGCTTATTATCATCTGAAGCCTGACGACGATAGCGTGGTCTGGGACAAATTGCCGGTACTTCTTCACCGTTTCTGTTTCCCTTCTTCACTCTTTTGTTGTGTAGGTAAATGTTATTTTTAACCTAATTTTGAAGAGTCATCTCTCATGAACGGAGTGAAAAGTAGATGACTTTATGCTAACACACTGTATGTTTCAATTTGCGTTCTTAACCCTCGCTCTTATATAACAATTAAGCAGTGGTGATATACGGGTGGGGAGGTAGATATGACACAATACGTTTGTTGAATTTTCATAGCTAATCTTAATTTTCAAGAAATCCTAGGTAGAGATTTGGAGATGGTCCAACAAGAAGCCATAATGTTAAACTAAATGGCAAGCTCCTCCACTTTTCCATGGGGCTGTTAAACTAGAGAAAAAAAATTATGCCAACTTTCAGACAGCCATTAGGTTAGAATTTAGAAGATTTTTTTTCCTTTCAGTTAAACTCAAGTTGTTGTGGTTAATAAATTTGTTTTCAATTAGAATTTGTTTCCAATTAATAGTTTCCTTATCAGTTCCTGTAGGTTTTCTGTTTCCACCATTCTGTGTTAATTCAATGTCGTACACATGGAGAAAGTTGGTCTTGCATTCTGTTTTAACATAAATCTCATTAGTTGCACAATATTCAATCTTGATACCTTCGGTTAACTAACAAACTGTAATACATTGATATGAAGAATTTTCCATGAGATGGAACAGAGGAAAGAAATTGTTGTGGAAGATATCCTTCATTTTCTTCATTTACATGATAGGTGACCAACTGCACATTTCTTCTTGCACTTCCCCTTAATATTAACTTGGGCATTGTGCTTGAGTTGATTGTAGTTAGCCAAAAAATTTGAATTTACTGTTGAATACCTGTGCAATTCCTCTAGTTGTGTCAGATGGTGTAGTTGGTTTGATAAAGCACATGTTGGATAATTCTGTAACAATGATAGTTCACTGATTTGTCAGCCTTTGTTAAGTTTTTTCTGGCTAATAAATAACAACAAAGTTCCATGTTTTTTTTGGAATTCTTCACTTGGTACCCAGTAGCAACGTGAGAGTTAAAGGATCTGACGGACATTAGATATTGCTTCATTTGATACATTATTTTGGTGTTTTGTCCCTCCCTTTCTTTTTAGTTGCTTCATCTAATAACATCTCTTTTATATATGTTTCTTATGCAGACAATGACTTCAGCTGCTTCACTGCTATCGATATTAGTAATAGAGAGAATAGATGAGAGGATTGGAATGGCTTGTTTGTTTTCCCTCATGACATTTGTTCTTGTCAGCATTGGATGTGAGAGGTGATTGCTTGATCTTTACTCTGCATTCAAGATTTTTTGTGCACCTTAAATGCTTAAAGATTTATGTAACATTAGATTTTGTTGAATGTGCTATCTTAGCTGGTTTCAGGACATTCGATGATTTGCGACTATGCATGATGTTCCACATTGTTCCGTGCATTGCAATCCCTGCTTTGCTCTTCTTGTTTCCGCCTAAGTACACCCATTCAAGATTTTGGATATGTGCGACTGGTAAAATTTAAGCCTTTCTTTTGTTTTATTTACCAATAACTAAGTAACATATGCATATAATCAGGGATGATGAATTACAAATTCATGCATTTTTGTTGAAAACTATCTTTAATGTATGCTTACTCCTAGCGACCCAATATTCATAAGTACATTTTGTTTTCAAATTTTGAGCAGTAGATCGGTTATATGAATGTGGAGTCCCACTGCAAATTATGTCCTAAAAAACTTTACTTATACCTCGTACGAGTACTATCTAGTACTTCAACAAGATATCAACATCACAGTCATCCTTTTAATATTTGGGACAAGCTACTGAGCCCTCACCTAAACAATTAAACTGTTACTAAATGCAACTATCTTACTGTCTGTGATGCCTAAGACTAAGCTGTCGGGTCGACTCTATTCAATCTGTAATGACATATATACGGTTTGACTAATATATTAAATCTTGTTGCAAAAATTATTTTTTGTTGCCATTTATTACTTTTATTGCTTGATCTTCAGTTCCTTCCTGGAATAATGGTAACATTGAACTTTTAAACAAAATGTATCTCGATCGTGAATATATCAATGTGATTTTTCAGACAAAAGAACTCATCCCATCAATCAAATACTCTCTATTTCGGCTTTGAAATGCTCTCAGCTTAAATATTGAGTGTTTCAATCATGTTTTTTTTTTACATTGGTTTCGATTACTTTTTGGAATTAATATGGAATTTGGGTTCAAATCTTGTGAAAGAATGAAACTGAAGAGTCAAAGATGATCAAGATTGTCAGTGTAAACTTCGCATAGGACAATCTAATGCAATACATATTCTGTACCCTCTTGAATGTCGTTCTTTATTCATATTCAACAAGTATATTGCAAATTTATTTTATAATGATGGAATCAAATCTACTAATGGGTTCATTTTTTGATAGATTTGCTATGGTACTAAGATATGCAAATTGCATTTACGTGAACATAGAAATCATCTCTGGTTAAATTCTGTCTTGAAAATTCACAATCTTTGTTAGCTTTATGTTCTTCCTTTGTACTAAATGATGATTTTTTTCCTGCATGATAGTCACCTATTTATAGTTGCAGTAATAAAATATCAGGATCCTTTAGGACTTAAGCTGGCATTTCATCCAACCAGGATTTTACCTCCTAGCCAGATTTCTATCGGTAGCCGATAAGAAGGTTTACAGTTCAAGTCATTACATAATAAGCGGGCACGCATTGGAGCATCTATGCTTGGCAGTAGTTCCTATCATACTCACACTGATGCTTTGGCTAAGAAATATAAAGATTGCCAGGTATGTTCATGCCAACTGTTTTTTTCACAGAACTTAATCGCGCAACTTTATCGTGGTTCTGAAAGTGCATCATGCTCTAACTTTAACAGTCTTTTACTTATTTCTTAGATTAGTGATATATAATATCTACGACTATGGCTATTGTGAACTTACCACAACATAGCATGACCATTGTGTTATCCAAATCAATTAAATTAAAGGTTTTCCTTATTGATTAGTTTGGTTTTTTCTTCTTCCATTTCATATTGATCGACATCTTGTTCCATCTCGCAGGGATTCTTAATCGAGTAGAAAGAAGACTATAATCATCAAACCAAAGATGATCAAATTTGGAGAAGAAAGAAGTTAGCTTATTGCTCCAACAAACTGAGATACTAACTGGAAGTAAATACAAGCCATAGTTGAAAGTAGCTACTGAATTCATCTTTTTTTTTCGTTTCTTAGAATTCGAAAAGGGTGAATTTGTTTTGCCCTCTTTGATGCGTTGGCCAATGAATATGATTGAGGAAGGAGACTATTTGAATTAATACCAAGTTCTTCAGCTAATTCAGAACATTACATTCATTAATCTTTCATATCAAGCTAAACATACTTTAACTTTTGGCTGATCTCAACCAAACTATTGCTTTTCACAAGTCGACTAACTTAAGGCTTGTTCCTTCTTTGTTACGGCCCCCAAATGCTGGAGAAGGCTTCGACCGGACCATCATCATCGTTATTCAATAAAGGATCATGCGATATGAAGCTGGTTTTTGCTGGTTTTAACAGCTCAATATTGCACTGCAAAAGGTTTTGTAGATAATTCGCCGTCTACAGATGCAGAAGTTGCTGGTTTTTTCCTGCCAATTTAATGAACACCTCCGAATCATCTGTCGAGTCAAGAAGCAAAGGGATGAGCATTCTATCCTTGCTACAGAAAGAGAATCTCACCGAAGATTCGTGCGAAGTTCGTCTGTAATAAGTTCTGTTGAAGCTCCAGTCAGGAATCCTAACTTGTACATGATTTCCTCCAATCTCTTCGCGTTTGTTAGGTAAAGATATCCAACCTGTTAAATCATCTCGGTTAACCATCAACCGAAAACCAATTTGCTGGAATAGATTAGCGATAACGTGCACAAACATTCAGTGGGATAGATTAAAATACCAGTGTTTCGAATGAAGAAGCTCTGTTGTAGGCAGCTATACCGACTCGCTTTCTGGTTCGTGTTTTGCTGGAAACAATATTTTTCCCCCAACGAAGTATATCCCTTCACAACAAAATTCTTTTTGGTGATCGATAAAATAATATGTGAAAGTATCAAGAAGCCAGAGGGGAATAATAATTTATTGGAAAATCAGGTAAAATCTTAAGCAAGCTAAACTACATTCAACTTCCTATCAAGGGCGACATCGTTTAAGGACAAGAAATTGCAAATTCAGCTCTTTGGTAAATAAAATCTTCCACCGATCAAGAATGATGTTAATAGATATCAACAAGCATTCAACATCATTGAAATCATAAAATTGTATTAAAATTGAGAGTAGTAGATAGATAACAACAAGCATTCAACATCATTGAAATCATAAAATTGTATTAAAATTGAGAGTAGAAGATATCTCAAATAGATATTCATGAGGGTGCCATTAAAATGGATGGTTGAAACGAAGGAGCTTCTGGAGTTTTATTTGATTGTCATGCATTCCTTGAGTTAATTTATCGATGGATTGCTCGGTAATTGGGAAATAGTGCATAAAAGAAGTTAATTTAGTGAAATAAGAATGTTATTATGGATGTGCAAGGTTACAAGAAAAGATAAAACCAAGTGCACTATTATCCTGAAGCGATCAGGTGTACATCTAGTATTCTAATAGATGATAAGATGAGAGAATATAGGTTAAGAAAATCTAATCTAAGACGACCAATAGATTTACATAATACTTAAGAAAGGATAAAGAATCAAGAATCTCATTCTAACCTTTCTTCCTCAGTCAAGTAGTCTTCATCAAGAAGCTTCTTGAGCAATAAGTCCTGGAAACAAGTATGCAAAACTCATATGAAGGCAGTAATAAACTGATTATTCACTGCAGCTGAATTACATCAGAATTAATCAGTCAAAATGAATGCAATTTCAAATTATAATGAAGATGTGTCTCGATTTGGAACATCAGTGTTTCTAATTGTTACAATAACACTTGGTCATTTATTTTATTTTTATCGAAAAAGATAGCTACGAGAGCTCTCAAGCACTCACATCTTGAGTGAAGGTGGATTTCGAACCCAACACCTACATAACAATTTCCAAAGAACTTACAGTGCTATGACATTATTTATCAGCAATAACCTATGATAACAGTTGTGGTAACGAGTGATATTATTTGGTTTATAAAGAGAGCAAAAAAAGCTAAAAAGTCACAGACTAGCATATGAATATACAATCTGATATTGATAGTAAAATAGCAATGTGAGGAAAATTTGATGAATGTATGCTGCAAACATAGTTAACATAAGCACATTAAGAACAGAAGCTCGCACACCTGTGCTTCACAGCGCACAACTTTAGTAACCCGGTCATTGTATTCGTTGATACTCAAAGGTGGATATAAAAAGTGCCTTCGAGCATATAACTGTATATCCAACCAAAGGGAGTCAAAAAAGAACCATTAGAACCATGGGAGATGCAAGTGTTTCAAACTCACATATGACAATAGTTATCATCACTCCAGAACTTCAATTCAGATAAAGACTCTTGATAAAATAGACTATAGAGGTGTAAACAAGAAATCTTCTAGTTGAAAAAAATGTAGCTTGATGGTTAGAAGAGCTTAAAGGATACTTTAACTGTTGTAGACAGTACCAGAGATCAACAATATTAGAAAACAACACTATATATTAGTGAAACTTGTGTTGATCAAGAAACGACAATGAGAAAGTTTTAATTGTGTATGAAAGATGTTTTAGTTCAACCTCATATATGCAGTCTCCCAAGTATGCCAGAGACGCAGCATTGTAAATTGAACGCGGCTTGTTCACTTTAGGTGCGACCGGCAACCATGTCTCCAATCCCAGGTACTGCTCGTCCGATTTCCCTACCACCGCACAAATACTGAATCAGGAACGAATTCACTCGAACATGATAAAGAACGATAGGGCTTTTTCTGAACAAATTGAAAACTTGAAATTTTGTTTAAGTTCCCGCATCGTCTTATCTGCTAGCGATCGCGCTCAAGGATAGCTCGCCTACTAATTTATACATTTTTAGAGATCAAAATGGCACCTTTCTTGCCGGTGGAGCGGCGGGCAGCGTTGAGGAGCATAGAAAAGTCCTTCTCGAGGAAGGCGACCCTCGACGGAACCGTGGATGTGGATTGGGCGGTGGTCGCCGTAGGAGGAGCGGGCGGCGGGACTCGAGCGGGCTTGATCGGCTTGAAGGCCGGAGGCTTGGGGCTCGGGTTGGTGTCCCACGAGGCCCTCACCGCCACCGGCGAGTACGCCATGGCGATTGCAGCCATCTCGGAGCACGGGAAGACCGGAGGTTCTTCGAGGGTTCTTCGAAGGCTCGGCGATAAGGAAGAAGATACAATTGTGATATGAGATATAACAATTATAAGACTTTCCTCTTAAAACCCCCCTCATTTTTAGTAATTTCAAAAACGTTGAAATTAAAGAAAATTCTAAAATTGGTCGAAATTACAAATAAAAAAAGAAGTCATTTTAAACATGTTTTCTATCCATTTGATATTCATAAAAAAAATATATAACTTAGTTTAAAGTTCATATAAAATTATATATAAAAATACTTTAAAATGTATAAATTCTAATCTTTTGTAAAATTGTATCATTTTATTTTTTAAAAAAAATCAATAAACTGGCCAATAATTATAAGGGCATTTTTCCAATTTTTAAAGTAGTAAGGGTAATTTCTACATTTATCAATTTAAAAATAATATAAAATTCATTATCTTTGTTTAAAAGTATAAAAAAGAAAAATAGAATAAGGCAATTTCATGGGCCGGCCTATTAATAGGCCCAACTTGCTTCTATATTTTCTGCTTCGCTGCTCGATTACGCTACGAGAGGGAGAGAGAGAGAGAGAGAGAGAGAGAGAGAGTGAAGAGAAGAGAGGAAGAAGGCAGCAGAAGTACCCCTCGCCGTCGACGACCATGGCGGACAAGCCGCAGGCGGTGCGTGTCCTCTACTGCGGCGTCTGCGGCCTCCCCGCGGAGTACTGCGAGTTCGGCCCTGACTTCGAGAAGTGCAAGCCCTGGCTCCGCACCCACGCTCCCGATCTGTACCCCGATCTCCTCAAAGGTATCTTCCTCTTTGACTTCACCACCTCCTTCTCGTCTCTATCCCTTTCCAATCCTTCATCGAATGATAAATCTGGGTTAATTTTGGAAGAGACGGATGCGGACAAGGCCGCCCAACAGATGAAGTCGGTGGCGATCTCGGGTTCGGCTGACGCAGGGGGAGATGCGGGCGGGGCTCCTTCAGGTCATGCAAGATGCCTACTTTTTTTTGTTGTTGTTATTCATTTCTTTATCCGTCTTCGTCGGAAGTGAGCTCTCGGTATTCTGATCTACCTTTTCATTGAAATTTGATCAATGATGAGGGCTCTCTTTGAAATGTTGATCTATAAATCGACTTTAGAAACGAAATCAATAGTCTGATATTGGATTAGTTTAATTTTGTGACCTAGGTTGGAAAGAATTCCTGTTGCGCATGCTTACGATCAGCAATTGTAAATGGGATACTATTTTGAATAATTGTTTCATTTGTTTGTGTATTTCTTTTAGCACCATCAATTCTTCTGGTTCCAACCATTGTATATCTAGGGTTTAGTTATCAGTGTCACTTTAGATGTCCCTCATCGGACCTTGTTTCTCTTTTTCATTGTTTAAAATTCCGAATTCCTTGAACAGGTAGTGCTTCAGCATCTAAGCAAGAGGAAGTAAAGCGCCTTCCTGGTGGTAAGATAAAGAAGAAGGTGAGTTATGTAAACTTTGGTTTGTTTTATCTCAGCTTAGGTGATGCAAATCGTGTCTTTTTTCAAATAAATAATTTTCATCTTTGACTGAAGGATATTATTATGCACAAAGTTTATTACTGTTAGAAATAGTGTGTGTATACCTCCAAACAGATTTATGTTTCAAAATCTTCAATTGACCATACAAAGAGCTTCTGAGGCTGGATTATTTATTGTGACTTCGTGAATTATTCTTCTATGATCAAAGTCAAAAAATTTGAAATTGCCTGCAAAATAGATCCACAATTCTTGTCTGGTGATTAGCTAACCTGTATAATGAAAAATATATATTCATGCATTTGAGCTTGTTGGTAAGCCTTCTGACCCGTTTATCAGTGCCAGCTTATCTCATAATCTCATTATTGGATGATTTTTGATATTTGTTTAACCTTATATGTTTTCAAGTATAGTTCAATATAAATTATCTAAAAAGGTCCCATTTGTTGTTATTCACCCTGGCCCATCTAGTTAAAATGAACTAACTTGTCAATTTACATCTCTTCATATATTGGTAACACACTGAGGCCATCCTATTATCCATTTAGTTGTTGGCTTCTTGTCATGGTATCGACTTCATTCAATCCTTCATAGTTTTATCCAAAATGGTTTATCAAGTAGAGTTAGGACAGGCTTCAATTTGTGCAACATGTTCAGTGGTTGTATCTATGTTCCAATGATTGAAATTGATAGGTTCACTGTATCATGATTTTGTAAAAGATCTAAATTGTGGTATAATAGAGCTTGAAGCTTGAGCGATGTGAAACCTTAGATCAGAAGGATAATCAATTAATGATTATCCTTAATGGTTTTTTGCAATAATATGCTAATTAGGATTAGCTTATTTTGATCCAGGAGAAACAAGAAGTTATCATTGAAAAGATTGTTCGCAATAAGCGCAAATGTGTTACTGTTGTGAAAGGCCTTGAACTATTTGGTGAGTGACAGCCAAACAATTTTATTTACAACTAAATTTAAGAAATGAGAAATCTGAACATATTACAGATATACCTGTTTGCTCCATTATTTATAATTTATGAGATTTTTTTAGGTGTAAAACTGAGTGATGCATCAAAGAAGCTTGGTAAAAAGTTTGCTACAGGAGCTTCTGTTGTCAAGGTAAGCCAGCAGCCTAGCATTGTTTAGTTGTTGGAGGAAATACTTTTGCGTTGTCTAAATACTAACTTCTGGTTTATTAATTTCAGGGACCAACCGAGAAAGAACAGATTGATGTGCAAGGAGACATTGCCTACGATATTGTGGAATTCATTACTGATACTTGGCCAGATGTAATCTATCACTCTTTTTTTCATGTCTATTAGTATTCTATCATTGTAGAAAAAAAAAATCATATTTGAAGGAAATTTTACACTTATTCATCTATTTATATCATATTGAGGGAGATAGGCATAGATTTCTTTGTACCATGCATTTATTCTTTCCCTTAAAATGGACAAGAACATTCTCCATGGTACACTCTATTCACTCATAGTTTGAGATTAAATAGGCGACAAGACCAGTCTATTGCATTTCCTTTGGCCAAAAGTTCAAAAGCATTCAAGTTTACTACACATACTTCAAAAATTGGAAAGCTAGGTCAGTTTGTCCTATCTTTCTCAGTAGATTGAATCAGCTGGGTTTAGCCAAGATTTGAGACACTATTAACTGTATGGCATTCAATTAGTTTAACTGCTCATTCCATGTCACTGCATCTCCCTATGCCGGTCCTTCACCGCCAAATTTAACACCTTCATATTTACTTCATTCGAAGTGTAATAATTTATCTATATTTTGCTATCCACCAGGTGCCAGAAACTGCAATTTTCTTCATAGAGGATGGAAGGAAGGTTGCTGCTGCTTAATGGTACATCTTCAGGAAATAAAAATTTTGCGAAAATCGCTTGTAGCAATACAATATCTGAGCTCACATCACCTCGCTAAACTTTATCAGTATGCATGGATTTCCATTCGGTCTCTGCCCTCTTTGTACCAGGGTGTTCTTGTTTCAAGGGGCAAATCGTATAAGGAAAAAAAAAACAGTAAGGGTCCTTTTAAAATTATAGATATCTTGTTGTTCTGTTTGTGCTCACAATCTCAAGTAATTCAAATGCACAAGTGGTTTACATGACTTGAAATTGAAATTGAATGGGAAACTGCTTTAGGGTGTGTAAATATCGAACTCGATGAGTTTTGCTTTGTAAATATGCTTCAAAATGGTTACAATCCGCGCGACTAGTTTACAGTCTTGAAAGTATACATAGACTGCAGTACTAGACTTGCTCAAGAAGTGCTTTTACAATGGACATGTATTTACAAGGAAAAAAGGGAGTCATGAACCAACAACATCCATAGAGCAAAACTATATGCAAATGCAAACCCTAAGCTAATTCACATCCATGTGCACCTCATAGTACTCAAACTATTTCCTTGAAACTTTGCATCGATGCGGGTATAGATATCATACACAATGTAGCCGATGTCATCCCTTCGACGAACACAAGCAAATGGATCAAGAGTGAAAACATTTTTTCTTTTACAAAGCAACAGAGGCCAAGTGAAGCATGTCCTCATGGTTGAGTCTGAATGCTCAATGAGACTTTCTTCTGCAACTTCCACTTGAGTTGCCTGATCTTGGCTTCTACTCTCGCCGTAAAACCAATCTTAGTCTTCTGTCTGGCCTTCGACCTCTCCCTCTTCCACATGCGCCGGTCCTCGACATCCATCTTGTAGTGTTTGATCTCTTGGATGATATGGTGATCGAGTGGGTTCACAGCTCTTTGGTAGGATATGTGGACCAAGTAAGGGAGATTACAGGCAAATGCGATGAGAAGAGTGGCAGCCCAATAGACGGGAGCGGGACCGAGTGCTTCTGAGAGTATTTGGTAGTCGTTCCCGGAGATCAAAGGGGAGCACAATCCGTAAACAAGCAAAAAGAGGAACCATGTAGCAATGCTGCCCCATACGAAGAGGTGTTGCATCCAGGTGAAGTGACTCATTAGTTGAACTATTTGTAAGTTCACAGCGCAAACAATGCAAGTGAACATGCTTGTTCCGACAATAGCCATGTCGGTAGTCTGTCCCTCGACACGGAATGCCTGGCTAGAGAATATTTGGATGCCGAGGAAAAATATCAATACCGATGAGTATACACCATTTCCTATCCAACCAAAAATCCTGCACCAATCGAAAAAAAGGTTCCTTGGTCCTTGTTGGTACAAGGCTGGGAACTGCAGAAAGACCAAAACAATATGAATTGGCCTAAAGTGAAAGGAGATGTAAATCTTTGCATAAAACAATAAGTTTTATTTCGTTTACCTGTAAGCATACATCAGACGATACATCTTGTTCGAAGACACCTAACGATATCACTGGCAATGAGGTTAGAATGACATTGAACAATAACATGTACCAATCATCGTATACTGATTGTCCAGAGAAGCCAGTATAAGCCTCAAAGTAGAAAATTGTGAGGCCAAAGGCGATGTTCTTGTAGAAGAAGTAACAAATCTGAGCACAAAAAAAAACAAATAAATAAATATCATTCTTTAGAGAATTACCTGCAAAAGCATAAATCTATGGTTAACCAAAAACTCACCATCTGCGCTATCCTCTTGTAGCACCAATGGCCATGGATGACAAGAAGTCGTTCGAGGAAACGAAATTGTGAAATGGAGAAATCACTAGCCATTACAGCCTGCAACATGAAAAATATGAACATGCTAGCAAACTAGTTTTCAGTGCTTCCAAACAACCACTCAAACCTGCATTCCTTCGACGCCACTAATTCCAACACCAATATCAGCCTCTTGAATCATGCCTACATCATTCGCACCATCACCTATTGCCAAAGTAGTTTTTCCTGTACCTTCTTTCACCAATCGAGTCACCTAAATGAAGTAGATGTGCATTACTAAACTCCATTGATGATTTTGTTCAAAATAATTGGTGAGGATTCAATATTTCTATCATTACCAATGCCTTCTGCTTTGGTGACACTCGACAACATATGACGGAAGCACATTCGACTGCTAGACTCAAAAATTGATTTTTTAAGTCATCTTCCAGGGCATAGGTTAAGGTTTTTCCATCTATGATCAAAGCAAATGCCGCGTTCGGATCGTTCTCTAGATTGACCATTTGAGAGGCATCGGTTAACTGCATCATGATATTCTCTTTCGCAGCCTGAGTCATTTCTCAAGTAAAATACACAAATGGTAGATATCAATGTTCTGTGGAGAGCAACACACAACGATAGATTAACAAAAAATTGACAAAATGATGTACCTTTTTAGGGTCTAATGACAATATATTACTGCTGTCCACTGATAAACGAATCTGTTTCATGCCTTGCCTAAGTAAACTACAAGCAAATCTGCAATAGGCAATGGAGTTTCTCGTGAAGGCTAGAAAGGAATGACTCTATTTCTGGATATAATATTTTTTATCAGTGAGATTCATACCCTATGTTGATTGCAGTCTCAATCTTATCGCCTGTCAGAACCCAAATCTTCAGACCAGCTTGCGCTAATCTGTCTATGCATTGAGGAACCTATGACGAAACTACATGGTCAGCACACTCACAGGAGTAAAATTTAACGATAAAGAAACATACCCCCTTTTGTAATTTGTCTTCTACAGCAGTTGCACCAACGAGAACCAGCTCCCTCTCGATCATGTCTGCGACTCGCTCAAGTTCAGCTTCTCTATTGGACCCAATCGCAGTTTTTGCTTTAACAAACTCAACATTCCAAGCAATGTACTCAGATTCCTCAAGTGCCCGATAAGCCAATGCTAAAGTGCGCAATCCTGCTTCCCCATATTCATTGAGGTGTTTGATGGTCTCAATCTCATATATTCTTCCCGCTTTTGACAGTCGCTCCAAAATGATGCTGTTTGGTTCACCCAAAACATTCTTTAGAAAATTAAAGGGTGATGCTTTTTAATGGATCTTATAGTTACAACACAATGATATTCGTTGAATGAATCTTTGAATAGAATCCATTATTTAAGTGTATAATAATATGAGTAATTCTATTGTACCTATCAGCACCTTTACACAGAAGAATGATATGTCCATTCTCATCACGTACGATTACTGACATTCGCTTTCTTTTGCTGTTGAATTCCAATATATTTAGAATCTTGAATTCCCTATAGTAGAACTGACTAATTTAGATTCCAAGACCTACCAAGGAGATAAGTAATTGACTGATAAAAACATTCAGATGTAGCATTGACCTTTCTACAGGATCCTCTGAAGGAGAGTATTTTTCGCTCACAAAGACACTTGATTGAGTCCTCTTCGAAAATTCAAAGCCAAATTCTCTGGCTGCAACTAGGAAGGCTCCTTCATCTGGTGATTCTGCTTCATAAGTAAAACCATTCCCTTTCTTGTTTCGCTCAGCGATTGCCGTTTGGCATATAGCAAGTATCCTCAGAAATACAAGAATTGTACAAGAATTTGGTTCCTTTGACCAATTGCCATGCACGAGACGTTCATCTTCAAAGTTAAAACCCTTTATTGTAAGCTTATGCGAATTCTCAATCATGCCAATAGTGCTACCTTCCGATTCTGTATCTGGTGAACCTAAACCTTCTCCACCGCCTTCCCAAAGATCCTCAATATCTTTATCCTCTTCAGTTTCACAAGAAGCTTCTGATAGCATATGCTTTGCAGCAGCCATATCCACATCACTGGAACCAAGACCATATGAAACTCCTGCAATGGAGCACCTCAAAAAATCCATTTGATTGCATGTTAAGGTGCCAGTTTTATCTGACAATATTGTATCAACTTGACCAAGCTCTTCATTCAAGTTGGATGTTCGTGCTTCTGCTGTTTTCTCCGTTTCCTCATCACACATGTAAATATCTCGGTTAATGAATGTTGCTTGCAACACTTTGACAACCTCAATTGAAACATAAAGTGAAATTGGCAGCAAATATCCATAAAGAATAAGAGCAGTGACAAGATGGTAGACACCGGATAATACGGGCTTCGATGCATCGTAGATGTATGAGGTATCTGCTGGTTTCAAGTACCACCAGTGTGGCATCCCAAACTTTACGAAAACAGCATAACCTACTGCACTTATCAATGAAATTAATACAAGAATGGTGAAGAGAAGGTATATAATTTTATCCATTTGTTTCTCTATTGTGCTCCTCTTTGATGGTGATGGTGTAGCATTCTGCATAACCTTACTATCATGACCAGTGAAAATAGCCACTCCATATACCAATGTAGTATTTCTTAGCTTTGAATCCCTGAGTAGAACCTGACTAGGGTCAAGTGCATAAACCTTCTTTTCATACTCAAAGTTACCGACAAAAGTGTAGAGACCAGGATTAGGGTCCTCACAACGGATTGTGCCTGTAAAGTCGGCAAAGGCCACATCGTCATCCAATGGTAAAGTCACTTCCAAAGATCTTTTAACCTTCAAATTTGTTTCTCCATCCAAATTCATGGTCTCAACATAGCAAATTCCATCTTCATAACTTGAGGACAAAAGAAGCAAGTCAGCTGGGAAGAACTTGTCCTTCTCAACCTTCACTACATCTCCAACACGAACCTCTTGCCAATTCTTATAGCTGAATCGTCCTTCTCCTTGATGGACGCTAACCTTACGGCTATTGACCTTCATGTCCTGCATGAACCTGTTCCAATCTTCCAGCGCCTCTTTGACCATGCTGAGCCCGACCACGAATGCCAAGGGGGCAATCATGCTGACAGCAGAGAAGGGAGTCAAGGGGGTGAGGGAGAGGAGAGCGGTGAGAAGGAAGTAGAGATTGGCCACCCGACGGAATTGCTCAAAGATGGCCTTTGGGAGGAAAGTGATGATGTTGTACTTGGTGGTGCTGATGGAATTGGAAGGGTACTTGAGGGGCTTCTTGTAGTGTAATCCGGGTTGGTTGCAATGTACCACCCGCGAGAATCCGGGACCTTGGAGGACCGGGGATTCATCGTTGTTCGTCACCGCGGTGGGACGGATACAAGAAAAAGTATAGAGATTCGTCCAGCGGAGCCGTTCATGTAACCTTCTCCGGCCCATTTCTTCTCTTCTACCATCATCAAAGTTGTAACTTTAGGGCAGAAAATCTCCAACAACACAAACACCAGCGAAAAAACAAAATCAAAATTTTCATCGACCACAAACTTCGATTTACTCAGAATGCCACAATCCGACGACAAAGCCGAAGAAAAACGACGGATTTTCGAGGAAGGAAACGATCATCGACTGGCATTAACTCCAATTGCAAAACAAAAGCTGAACAATCCGACGAACATTGACAAAAGGGATTCGACCGCGCACCTGGATCCGACTTTAGAGGCAGGACGGAAGGTTCGCCGGAGCTCCGATGAGATCGAGGAATGGATAGCGACCACCGATCGGCGCGTGAGGGTGCTGGCGCTCCCTCACGCGCTGGGAGGCGGAGGAGGGAAGTCTCGAAATCGTTGGCGCAACTTTCTAGGCACGTCCTCGCTCTCGCTCGCCCTTCAATTGTTTTCGAAGGTTAAAAAAAACAGAGTAATAATTAAGCTTAATTAGGATAATTAATTAGCGTTAATGACCGGGGCAAGAGGTAATCTCGGCGTGGGGCCTAATGGCGAGGTGGTGGCGTCGACACGTTTCATGGTAAAAAATAAAAGTAAAATAAAAATATTATATTATTATTTCATTTGTTTATTTTATTTATTTCAAGTAGGGACCGAAATATTGAAAAAAAAAATCAAAAATAGAGAAAATATGACGTGGATTGAAGTCGGTGTACTCTTGGTCCACGTGGAACGACGTGGCTTACGGTTTTAAGAATCCGACCGTTGGAGCGTGCTATAAATTCAAATTCCACTCGCCCTCTTTCTTCTCGTTTCGTCCGCTTCTTCCACCGACAACTATTCATCGCTTCCCTCCTCCCTCTCGCCCTCGACTCGATGGCGATCGACGCGGAATCGCAGCGGGAATCGGAGGTAATTGACTTGGTTTTCTAGATCCATGCTCGTATTTTCGCCGTAGTCTTTTGATGATTAGGGTTTGATCCATGCTCGTTTTCGCACTCGTTTCTAGGGCAAAATTTAGGGTTTTTCATTTTAATCATCTTTTTAGGAATTACAAGAGTTAAATCGGTTATTTCGTTTGGTTTGAAATTTTACTAGAAGCATTTGCTTGTTCACCAGTTTTGGAATTTTTTTCCCCCCTTTCCCGTGATCATGACTGATATGAAATTGTTGAAACCAAGAAATAGATTATTAGATAGGAAATTCAAAGGTTTTAAATTCTTGAATCTCATGATTTCTTCGCCAGATCTGAAGGCTCCAGTAGTGGAGAAGAGATGGACGCTTAATGATTTCGATGAGAATATGAGATACGGAATTGCTTGCCGCAGATTCATCTAATGAGTTTTCTTAAACTAATAATATTGCCAAATTCAAGCTTGAAATTTTCAGTGGGATGACCTCTTTAATTTTGTTCCCATTAAATGACTGCTCAAATGCGTAGCATGCTAGAGTTTATTTTCCTAGTACGTTCATTCCTGTTATAATTGATTTCTAAGTGCCATTTTGGTGAAGCAGAGTAACCATATTGTGGCACTGAAAGTGCTATTCGAGTCCCAGCTCAAACAATCTCAAGTTGAGCATCAACTGCGACGTGTAGTTGAGATACAGAGTCATCTCCGGCATCCAAACATATTACTTCTATATGGTTACTTCCATGTTCAGGTTTGGCTATCTCTTGATTTATAAAGATTACGATCAATTGAACCTGTATTTTGTTTTTGCCACCTCAATTATCTAGATTCTCCTTGTATCACAGACTCGAATTTACTTGATATTGGAATACGTAGCAACAGGTGAACTCTACAAGGAACTGCAAAGTCTAAATGCTTCAGTGAGAAGCGAACTGCTACCGTGAGTTCTTTGCTAACACGCAGAGTAACAGTTATTAATGTAAGAGCTTTTATGTGTTTCTGATGGAAAACTAACTCTAATCTTTAACCTATAGAATTTACAGCTCCTTTCTCACCTGTGTACCAGTGTTGTGCATTTGTAAATTAGAATAAGTTGCATTCCAATGTACACCTACATTACAAGGAACTGCAGAAGTCCAAAGGCTTCAGTGAGGAGAACTGCTATTTTGAGTTCTCTGCATACATTTTCTGATCCTTAACCATAGAATTACAGCTCCTTTCTCGCTGTATATGAAGTTAATTAGATGAGGCTATAAGCTCCATTTTTGTAAGAACACACTTGTTGTGCATTTATCATTTTCTGATTCTAGAATTCAATTTCTTTTGTTCCAGTGCCAGTATATCAGTTTTTCCTTCTCCCTTTTGCTTATATGTTTTTTCATGTTCATAAATCTTCAGTAGATTGCATCTTTGGCACGAGCTCTGATATATCGCCACGGGAAGCATGTGATGCATAGAGATATTAAATGGACTCCAGGTAACTCTTACGACTTTCATTTTACCCTAAACATAAGAGCTAAAATGCTTACAAAATGAATTCTTGATGGTAGGGTGAGTTGAAAATCCACACATTTAACCGTAGACAGACAATGTGTGGAACACAAGATTGATTACCTTCCCCCTGAAATGGGTATGCTAATCTTTACCATCAGTGAATCCTATAAAGATAGGACAAATCTTCATACTATGAAAGGGTCTGCATTTACTTTCCTTGTAGTTGAAAGCCTACAACACGATTCGAGTGTGGATATTTGGCGCTCGGGTGTATTGTACTAGGAGTTCCTTGATGGGGGGTGCCTACATTTTAAGCAAAGGAACATTCCGATACATACAGAAGGTGTGCAAAACCACTCTATCAGGATCTAAATTTCTATCTTAGTTTGGTTGATGTAGTTGACAGGCTTTTAAATGTTCTAACAGAGGCAGGATGAAGCATAAACTAATGTTGTTTCTATCAGATAAATTCGAAATACAACGTGTGCAATATTCAGAAATCGACCTCCAAAATATTCATCCTTGGTAAGATTTGAACTCTGATTTTTTTAGTTATTTCTTTCAATATTTT
The DNA here is from genome assembly GCA_038050645.1 of Hedychium gardnerianum. Classification (NCBI taxonomy): domain Eukaryota; kingdom Viridiplantae; phylum Streptophyta; class Magnoliopsida; order Zingiberales; family Zingiberaceae; genus Hedychium; species Hedychium gardnerianum. Next base: position 8,032,757 of record JBBUKS010000095.1, on the reverse strand, counting down.
ATAGGATAATTAATGATTAGGAGTAAATTAAGTAATTTGATGATTTCGGAATTCTAGAAGATATTTTTAGAAAGAAAATAATTTGAGGAGGAAAATGAAAATTATTATACGATATTTTATCATCAACGTCCGAATCACATAACTATTTATGTCCGACTAACTGTTTCGCGTCATTAATTACCCCACACACAACGGACAGCTCAGATTGCATATCTACCAAACCAAGTGTCCTTATCTAACCATCTCTACCGTCCATCTCGTTGACGTATAATTCTGTAGCTCTTTAAATGGACAGGGGCTTTATTGCAAACGTTGCGTCACGGCGTTATCCTCTGCGAAGTGGACGACTTCCTCGCTCCAATGGGATCTCCGCCACCAGTCACGGCCGCCGAGATCGGCGATTTTGGGGGGCCTCGGTGGTGAATCGGGCTTCGAGGCTTCGATCTCTCTTTCCGCGTCATCGCGCGCCCGACGCAATCGCCTGCCTGCGTCGTTATCCGATTCGATCTTCTAGGGTAAGGGTTTTCTGGAATTGCAAAGCGGATCCCTGATTGGAGGTGCTGTGGAGTGGGAATTTGGTATCGGAGGACGATATGAAGATAACGGAGTTGGAGGACGGAGCGTCCGAGGAGTATTGCGATTCCGGCTCGCAGGAGATTGTGCCGCTGAAGGCAAAAAGGGCGCTCGTCGGAGCTGGTGCCCGGGTTCTCTTCTACCCAACTCTTATGTACAATGTTCTCCGGAACATGATGCAAGCAGAGTTTCGCTGGTGGGACGAAGTAGAACAGGTGATTGTTTGTTGATCCTTTTTGTTTTTGTTTTTTTGTTACTTATATTATTTTTCAGAATCTCTCATTCATTTGGATTTTTTGTTTTTTTCTATTCTGTTTGAATCTGTAGTTTCTTTTACTTGGGGCTGTGCCATTTCCTAAAGACGTACCGCGCTTGCGGCAGCTTGGTGTTCATGCTGTTATTACGTTGAACGAAGCATATGAGACCTTGGTTCCTCCATCATTATATAAGGCAAGTTTTTCATGATAGCCTATTTGATAGGAATCGAGTATGATGTTATCGTCCTGGAATGGACTGATGGCTAATGTATGAAATATTGTTATCATAAATTTTGAGGATCAAATCCTGACTAGTAATCAAATTTCTGTCCTCTTGTATGAAGACTGATCACTATTCGGACTAGTTATTTAGTTCTCGTGATTTACCTCCTCCGTGTTAGTCCTGAGGCGGACTGGCGAGGGCGCTGGGAGCGAGTGTTTTGTTTTTTGTCACCGTGTATAGATGTTGTTTTGTCCTCACAATATGGACTGATGGCTAGTGCATGAAACGTTGTCACCATAAGATATGAGGATCAAATCTTGACTAGTAGCCAGGTTTTTGTCCTCCATGCACTGGTCACTGTCCGGGCTTGTAAACTACCTCACGTGATTTACCTCCTCCGTGTTAGTTCTGGGACGGACTGACGGAGACGTTGGGGGCGAGCGTTTCGTCTTTTACCATCGTATATAGATGTTATTTTGTTCCCATAAGATGGACTGATGGCTAGTGCATGAAATGTTATCATCATAAAATTTAAAAATCAAATCATAAAGTCTGAAGATCAAATTTTGACTAATAATCAGATTCTTGTCCTCTCTCATGCATTGATCATTGTCCAAACTAGTAAACTAATTTTCATGATTTATTTTTTTCGATCCTGAGACAGACCGACGATAGTGATAGGAGCAAGCATCTCGTCTTTTGTGTATATAGATGTTATCTTAAGATAACTACTTTTACTAGTATGTATATATGCTTTTTTGTTGCATTTTCAATGCTTTAACTGAAAATTTCCACTAGAAGCATAAACCATGGTTCTGCGAGCAGCATGCTCTCCATCACTGGACTCGATATTTATTCAATGTTAACATTTTGTTTATGTTGGCTTACAGACCCATGGAATTGACCACTTGGTAATCCCTACAAGAGACTACCTTTTTGCACCTTCATCTGTGGATATTCGCAGAGCAGTTGATTTCATCCACAGTAAGACTATATGATATTAGGCCTTGTGAAGTAAACTGTTTTGATGTGTCTGTTAAGGGACATTTATGTCGAAAGCTTTTTGTGCTTATGTTTCTTAGTTCTTCCAACATGTCAGTGACACTTCGACTCCTTTTCTTCTTGTTTCAGGAAATGCATCTTGTGGGAGGACGACTTATGTTCACTGTAAAGCTGGAAGGGGCCGTAGCACAACTATTGTTTTATGCTATCTGGTACAACAGAATACTAATATCGTTCAACTTATCCTGTGTTAAGCTTGGTGTGACCAAACCAGCCTTATGTTCCATTTTTTTTTGCAACTTCTTATGTAGGTTAAGTTCAGGAATATGACGCCTACAGCTGCTCTAGAGTATGTTAGATCGAAGAGACCAAGGGTACTATTAGCTCCATCCCAGTGGCAGGTATTCTCATATAACCTCCAATTATTTTGGATCAGCAACTATAAATATTTGAATTAAATTATTTTAAGTTCCTTCCTTTGCAATAGAATCAACTTTTAAAACTCTACTGGTTATCATCTATTGGAACGGTATGTGCCGACTAGTTTTGACACTGTTCGAGTCAATCCCTACATTTGGTTATTTTCAGGCTGTCCAAGACTTCAAGAAACAAGAACTGGAAAGTCTGGAAGTGAAAAGCTCCCCAATTTTTTCTTCTCCAGGAGATGCAGTACTGATAACAGATGCAGATTTAGAAGGATACGGCTCCACTGAGGTGGCAACGAAGGAACTGAAGCATGTTGGAAGAATTGCTCTTGCTAGGCCAATGATGGCGAGGGTCTCATGTTTCTTTCTAGCTTTAATGGCGTCCGGTGACCTTCCAAGGCTTCCTCCTCGACTGCCCGAAATAAAAGCTTGCTAGGTAATATATGCACATAAGGGTTTGCGCATAAGGCTCGCAAGAGATTATCTTCTATGTGATTTTATATCCTTACGCACCAATAAGTTATTCTATTCTACCTTCGGTAAATATGATATCCTTCAGGTAAGTTTATGTTGGTACATTCAGGCAGAGCAAGTACCATGGCATTCTGAATTCCTACCCCCCACTACTTAACATGCCAGTAGAACACGATGAGAAATGTTATATCGGAGATGAAGCTAACAGAGCTTCAACTGTACCATTTAAATTAACCAGAAACTTTCATCTCTGATAGGCAATCCTAATCGCTCATGGTCACAGATAACATTCACCTTAACCAGAATCTCGACAATCCTAATCACTCACAATGAGATCGAACGAGCTAAAACATTTAACGGGACCAAATCCTTCCATTTCTGCTAAACACTCCTGACCACTAACAGGGAGACTGATCGAGCTTCAACAGTAACATGAACTTTACCACAATCTAAAGACAAACGAATCCAACTGACCGATCAAAGCAGACAAGCCTAGTTGGTAAACTGACTTACCCCTGTCGGATCAGGGGTGTTTGATTTAACTCCGGTCGTAACTTTTTGCAGTTGAATTAGTCGAAACCCCAATTCAAACATATGTTAGTTATGCCCTGCCTTAATCCCAGCCCGCATGAAGATAGGAAAGAAAAGTTCATACCTAACCTGCAATGCCTCACTACATTCCCATCCCTACTCGCACTCAGGACACAGGAATCAAAGACAAAATAGAAAGGCTATCAATCTGTCGAGTAAAGGCCATGAAACTTCGACGAATATACAGAAAATCGAGGGCTGACTTAAAGAGTTCAACAGCAATCAGATACAATTCAATCTATCAGACAAAGAAACTATCAAACCAGCCAGTGTTGGCAGCATATCACAAGGAAAGCTTACAATGAAGCTATTAAACAGAATAGTATTTGAACATCGAACTCATCCTAACTTTGACAAATTAATCAAGTTGTCGATCACAAGGAATTTATCTAACGGTTTCAATAAAATCCTTATTGTATGAGAATCTTGCTTGAACTTTTTATAAGAGCAAACTAACCTGAAATCCTCGGACAATCAGTGCAAATTCATCGAGGCACGGAAAGACCCAACTCTGTAGGAAATATAAAACAAAAAACATCAGCACTTACTTGCCTTGTAAATGATAGTAAACTGAAATATAGTTTACATGAGATGCAAAAATTAAACATGATATCAAATATTCATATTCTACCAGACATTGCTGCTTATATTCATTCCTTTGCCATCACTAAAAAACTGAAAAGCCATATCTTCATTTTTTATCCTGACTACTAAAGCTTTTTCCTTATACATATTGCATGTGGAAACATGTTTCCAAAAGAGGAGTTAAGAATCTTCGAAAAGAATAAATTTATTTTACATTTTTAAACTTCTTATAAAAGTTAATAGCCCATTGTGACATCAATTCAGCTAGCTCAACGGTGTCAATCCCCCTACATCATGGCATCTAGCAGAATCATGCCAAACTAAGTAAGAAAAATAACACCTATCAACATTTCTTCTGTAGGTAGTAACCCGTTTACAGCGCCACCTCTTTCAGCATCATTTCAGTCATGCTACTTGCCACAACACTACCCTTTTGCCGCTACACTAACTATGCTTCCCAACACGATCACCAAGTCTTCCCCCTCTTTTCTCACTTGAATTTCGATCTACCTTTTCATCATTAGGTGCAATATACGTAGGAATGAGGCTTTATACTAAACCATGCTCACCTCTACCTCCTGTCTCCTCCAAACACTGATGAAAATAACATCATGCTGTCGACTCCAGTGCTATTTCTGCCTAGTAATCAGCTACCTCGAAGACAATTAAAGACATTGTAAACCAAACTAATATTCTGGGAATCTGCCGGGGTTAACAAATGTCCTAGCTGTATCAAGTTCGCCAACAGAAGAGTAGTAGAAGTTGGCCTATGAACAGTCAGATGTCCTTAGTTGTGGATATAGCAGTCTCTCAGTCAATGTTGTAACACATGAGCACCTGTATCGATCGTTCTCAACAATTCCATGTAAAAAGGATATAAACCCTAGACTTCTCGACACTTATAGATCTCTGATTAAGCCCGAACGATGCAAGAAAAACCTACCAACAATATGGACAACAGAAGGAAAGGAGGGGGAAAACACTACTTGCTATCAAAGCCTAAATACTTTCTAGGTTCTAGAATGGTGACTAATTCAGCGAAATTTAAGTGGTTCATTTGTTTGATCTTTCTCAAGTAAAACGATGTCAAATAGAACCAACCCAATCTCCATAATCCAAGCATTTTGAATACCATCAACCATAGCAGAATTGAAATGTATGGTATAATGGGAAGAAATCGAGAAACCAGTGGCTGCTTACTCAACCAAGCAATGAAAGAACGTCAGATCAGACACCGGGGTCGGAACCGCAGAGCATACCCTGGGACAAGGATCTCGAGGACGAGCTCCCGGAGGCGTCGATCCCTAGCCTCGAGATCAGCCGCGCCGATGACACCGCGCTGTGGAGCGGCAGGAGGGTGCAGAGAGCCCCCAGTTCACGCGAAACACTGAAACAAACGCCGACCGCTTCAAACCCTCAACATTGATCGAAAGACCAACAACGAGCCGAGCTGAAGAAGATTACCTTGGAGAACGAAGGCGAAGAAGAAAGGAAGGATTTGGAGAGAGTAGAGGGCTGGCGTTTCTCGTCCAAGCGTGGTTGAGGAAGGAGAGAGCCGGCCGCGAGATCGATCTGTACCGAGATGCCATGACTGGCTCAGACACTGATCTGGGACGACACTCGAGAGCTTAACTGGACGCACAAAACCCTAACGACTGATTGCTATGTGGGCCGACGGATGCATCCTCGGCCCAATAAATCATCTTCATTTTGCACTTTCGCATTAGTAATTAAAGGATCATTTAGCAAATCAGGTATAAATCATTAAATGTTTTATGAAAATCTATTAAAAATAACCTGACATTAACTTTTAATTTCATAAAATTTATGCATATAGATTAATATATTACTATAAGATTTATTTTTGTTAATCAAAGAGTTTTGTTATTTAATCAAACTA
>JBBUKS010000095.1:7996495-8012656 GCA_038050645.1 Hedychium gardnerianum | reverse complement strand
TCCCTCAAAATCTTCTCTCCGTCGTGCATTTCCGCTCGATGGTTTGCCCGTGATAGCAATCGGATATTTTCTCAGTTGGCCGTGATCCACCAATGCTTGGTGGCGATCACGGTTTACCGCTGTATCTTGGAAACAGACGATCCGAGAGAACTTCGAAGCATAGCTAGAGGTGGGGCAAATATATTTCAAGGAAATTGTGTTAAGCGCAGACCTCGACATCTTCTTTTCCCGACTCAGGCGACGTATATCCTAACTCGGAGTTTTCTCTCTCCAACTCGACTCCCACTCCCGACTGGACTCCCACTCCCGACTCGACTTGGCTTCCATTCTGCTTCCCGACCGAAGGAAGCATTCAAGTACTCACATCCGCTCGGGGGCACTCGACCAAACCAGCCCTGCTGACAGCCTAAGATTATCTACTCAGGTCATCTCGACAGATAAGTTGAAGTTGATCTTGTATAATTTCAATTCAACTACAATTCCCCATGTTCTTAATCCAACCAAAACATGATTTCATTATTTAGAATGTTGACCTCTCAAACTGATATGTACAACCTTTCTCTAGTCTTCGTAAACCTTGCTATTCCTCAACTCATGGTGACCGATGAGAGAAGCTTGAGGGGGAAGAAGTTAGTATTAGTGATCACAATATTATATTGCTACAAATTCACACATCAATTAATGCAAAAATGTTGACAAAAGATTAACAGTATGAACAAGGAGCTCTCCATAACATTGTACCCTGTTTGCAAAAAGATTTTCCCTCTTTCCAGTCTTAAATAATGCAAGTTGGAACTCTTCCTGCATAAAATAAAACACATGCAAATCAAGACACTCTAAATGGTAAATAAGAGTTTTATTGCTTTACAAGGGAAACTTCACCAGATCATCATTAAGTAGTCAGCATCCACAGAGCGATTAGCAAGACAAACATACACTAACTGACCATATAATCAAGATAGTGTATGCAGAACATGAGCTCTACTGAAAATATATACATAGCAAATTTACTAGGAAATAACAGAAAATCAACAACATCATCAACCAACCTAAGCGAAGTTTTAATATGTCTGTTTGACATCCATAATAGCCAAGAGAAAATTATGAATATCTCAAGTTGAACTTGAATTGATAAAGTTACAATAAAAGCAAATTCTAGATATTGCAAAGCATCGGTTTAAGTTGCTCAAATTTCATCAGATGGAGTGAGAAAATGGTTACGCTGATCAAAATACAGCAAAGTGTCAGCTGTGAACATAGCCAATATTGGTAGGTCAAGCCAAATATAAATTATCTGCAAAGCAATTGTATTAGTAACTAGCTAATTATATGTATTGAAGTAAAGAATCCCATCTGGGGCTCTCAGCAATCAATACAAAGCGAGAAAGCTATGAAACGCATAAGTCTTCTATCCAAACAGTCACGTATTGTTTGTTGTAGGCAAAAAATGTAAAACTCAGCCATTTACTCTCCAATAACTATAGAAGTTAGGTTACATATTTGCAAGAGGTACATGAATGACGCTATCCAATAATTTCACCTGTAATCAGCATCTAATCAAAAGCACCAGTTTTGAGCATTATGTTTCAGAAGAAAAAAAAATTTGGTGACTATGGCAACAAAAAGGAAAACCATAAATCCTATCTAGTCATTAAAGAGAACATGAAATGATGAAATCATTTATGAAAGCCGGTATCAAGAAAATTCATTAAAATAACTAATGCAACAGCAACAATGAAGCCTTTATCCCATTAAGTGGGGCCGGCCATAAAATTAACTAATCTTCAAAGAAAATAAAGCTCAAGAACATAATGAAAACAAAAGAGAGCAGGAACAAATAACAAACTTTTGTTTACCTTGTTGATTAATCCATCATCTATCACAGAACTGCTAATGCTCTTGAACAGTTCGAACAATGCTTCAACTTCACTGACAGTGACTGTAATTGTATAATATATATAAGTACAACCACAACTTATCTTCCATCAAAAAACTAACAGAAGTGGATTACAACAAAAATGACATCTAGAAATCACCAAATGCATTATCTGTCACATGAGTAAATCAAACCAGTAAGAGAAATAACAGCTTAGATCACAATATGCTTCACCCATATATGCCATCCATGAGGGTTTTTATATATATGGCTGTAATATTTCTATTGCAATATTTTTTTACTGGAATAACACAATACAAAACAGGTTTTTCTCCTAGATTAGGATTTCCTCTTTAATCCCTTTTATAGTGAAGCTGCAAGTTTGATATGATGGTGTGATCTCCGCTCCCTCACCATCATAAACCTTAATATTCTTAATCCTCTTTCTCCAACTCTGTGTGAGCTCCTTCCCTTCCAGTGGTATAGACAATAGAAGAAAACATGGATCAGATAGTCTAAGTCAGTGGCATGAGATGTCTTCACTTAAAAATGATAATTTTAACTCCCGCTCTCTGCGAACTCCTTCCTTTCCAGTGGTAAAGGCAATAGAAGAGCACATGGATCAGATAGACGAGGTCAGTAAGCTTAAAAATGATAATTTTGACTCACATTAACGTATTCCAAGTCCCACCCAATTGCTAGCTTTGGCTCATAACAGCAATGGTGAGGAGGAAAAAGGAAGATCCCTGCAGGTGAGAACAGTATGATTTTTCCGCAGGATGGTAAGACCTCATCAAAGTTTTCCTGCCTAGTGACCCAACTCAGATGATTAATGGGCAAGATTTTTCTCCGAGTCGCTTATGTGTCTCATTCTCCTCAAACATGATGAGACTGATCCAGTTTGGTAATTGAGACATGTTGCTGCATTTCATATATGATTATATTGAACAAGAAAATTAAAGAAAAGGAGGTATAATACAAATAAAAAGAAGGGAAATAGAATACAACATTTTACCCTATCAAAGATGAACACATACTAAAGAAAGAAAACTGAAATTTCTAAATCAAGATGTTACTGTGACCTATTTTATTGATGAGGACATTGTGGACCAATTAGACTCTGACTGATGATTTTCGAGTCAAACAAACTGTTTTGTTCATATCCCAAACCACTTGCTCTCTTAGACACCACAAACTATCATTTGACTGAGTTGTTCATTCAAAGAAGTAGGACCCCCAACTAAGTGATCCAGGTTCTCTGAACTTCCAAAATGGGACTTAGGCATCTGACACCACCTTATATGAGAAAATCACTTTTAAGGATGTTGAATGAAGAATCATTGCATCAATTTCAAGTTGACATGTCACTAGGCAAAAGAAAACTGAAACATGATATCAATATAACATCAACAGATTTAGTTACTTGTAATCATGACACACTTGATTTAATGGCCAACTAATCTCAACATGCCAACATGTAAATGAAGGTCAACTCAATCATTATATGCTCAACCCTATAAATATCCAGTAAATTTATCAATAGAAATTATGCAATTTATTGCTTCACAAATTCTTTTTCTGTCGAACATATGATTTCATGTAATTCACTTGGCATATTCTTGCCAATTTCTGTTTCCAGAATTCCTGCTCAAGTTCTCTTACTCTGGCCATCTCTTTCAAACAGTTGCTCCATCTGATCCCTTTCAGGGATACGAACCAGAAAATTCTCAAAACTGCCCTCCATCACTTAAAGTGCTAGTATATAAAAAGGGATAAACATTATTCAAAAGTAGCATAGATACAGCTTAAATTAAAACTCTTTTAACAGTGAGTCACATCAAGCATATCATCTTCATCATCAAGCTGTGTTGTCCCAATTATTTGAGGTTGGCTAGCCATGTTTGCCCCAACTATTTGAAGTCACATCGAGCATGTGCTATAAAAAACAGAATGATTTTACTGAGCATGAGAAGATGTTATGTGCTTCATTGCAACTTCAGCAACAAATTCAACTAAGGATGAGTCAATTGAATCATCTGGGGCTCTAAATCCACAAGAACAATGTTGTTACTTGGACAAGTGGCATTGTCATAATTGTAATTGGTTCTTATAGGAAGTTGGTCCACGGTGGACTAAGGTATTAGGAATGAGTTTATCTTAAAGGAGTTAGACCAAGGTTATAGGAGTAAGGAAAAGAGTTATGGACCATATTTATGTAATGTGTTTACAGTAATGACCAAGTCAACTTTAACCTCAAACGATTACTCCTCTTTTATCATCTTCCAAGAAAAGATGGATACTCTTCTCAATGAAAGAGAACTTGGATAAAAATGATATCAATAGCATTGGATCACTTCAATGCCTGAATTGAAGAAGCAATTTGAAGAAATATTCACTTTATTTCAAACAAAATCAAGACAAAGCTCAGTTCTGAAAGTTAAAAATATGGATCACAAATCTGAAGTTGGATTTACTAGTGAAAAGAAAAGTGAGGAAGGGAATTCACTAACATGCTGTCTGAGAAGCCAGAAGAACGGGGTCCTCATATCCTGGGAATTGCCTTCGACCCTTTGACTGTAAACAGCCCATTTAAAACAGCTACAAACCGCCCTTGGCCTTGAATTCACAGCACGCAACCATCTCGATGATCCAGCCAATTCGCCTGAAATTAGAAAATAAGAGAAAAAATTACAATCATCAATTAACAGAAAAAGAAGACCAAACCAACTATCTTCTAGGTCTTCGCAACTACATCAGCTAACCCTGGATTAATAAAGCAGAAGCCTTTTTCTGGGACCAAAGAGAGGAATCAACGTAACAATAGCTGAAGCTTTAAGCTTTATGCACAAAACGGTGTAATGACAACTAAAATCATAAAAAAAAAAAATACATCTACCATAGGAAAACAACCTAATTTTGTGTACATCTTCCGTCGCTTGTGTTTGTATACAAAATCATAAATACCAAAAGGGGAAAAACAAAGATTAAAAAAAAACACCGAACAACAGTTTCAAAACTCGATGCCGCCAAAATAAATAAACAATTTTGAGCAATAAATTCTCAAAACAACGTACAACCAGAGCTAGGATAGAATCAGAACGAGAAACAAAATCGAAACCTTCCTTAACCGATCCCTGATAAAATTCGGATGCAGCGCCGACCTGATGGGTTTCCATGAGGACCTCGACGAAGGAAGCGATGCGATCAAGGGAAGCAGAGTGGGAGATCGAGGAGAAAGCGAAAGGAAGGCAATCTGTGTCCCCTTTTCTCTTCTACGAGAGTGCCTTAGCTTATTTGGAATTTGGATTTTGGATCCTCTCGACGTGATCGCTGATTGGTGAGTTAGTATAAATTAGCCTCGGTGGAATCTCGGCGTTGGTCGGTGGTTTTCGTGGTTTTTATTTTATTTTATTTTATTTATTTTATAAGAGAGGGTGGGAGGCTGAGATGATTTTTAAAGACTCGATGGGTAATTAATACAAAAAATTTATGGGACAAAAAAGAAAATTAAAATAATGGACACATTTTGTCCATATTTTTTCATATAAGTTAATTTTAATTTCTAAATTAAATTTTTTAATTATGAAAAAAATGATAATCTTAATTATCCATCTACGTTTAATCATAATAATTATATTTGGTTCGAGATTTTTTTTTATTTCAAAATTTTTCTCAATTTTAAAACATTATAAATTTAGGCATCTAATCTGAAATTGGATTATCTCGGGGTACCTTAATTTTTTTCGATTTCGAATGTTAAGTAAGAATTTTTTTCAAAATTATTCTCGAAGGGGTGACACCGAAACTTCGTGCGCGCACGATAGCGACGACAGAGATGCACTAGCTTGAGGGGGTAGCAGGCGACGACAAGCTGCCAGAGGTAGCAACAGGCGTGCAAAGGCACGACGAAAGTGGCAGCAGGTGCGCAAAGGGCAGCGGGCGAGCGACGATGGCAGGCGGGCGATGGTGGCAGGCGAGCGACGATAGTGGGCAATGACAACGGAGAGGAAGAAGAAAAATGATTTTTTATTAACTTTGATATTTTGATTAAAATTTTAATAAATTAAATTAATTAACTCCTAATTATAATTGAAATAAATTAAATAGACTTAATTTAAAATTCAATAATTTTTTTTTTTTAAAATAATAAAAAAATAAAATATTATCCGATTTTATTTATTTATATATATCACTATTAATATTATTATTATTATATATATTTTCATATTTTAACCAAAAATAATACGATAAAATATTACACTAAATTATATATTAAAACTTTCTAATAATACTAGATTATATTTTATTTTCCATAATTAAAATTATTAAATTAACTTGGTAATCACTTAATTAAAATTATTATAAAATAATCATATAATTAAAATTATGTATAATAATTTTAAATCAAACGCATCTTATTTTCTCCATGAATTAGAGGGTGGACTCTTAAGTTTTTAAATAATTCAGAAAGATTTTATTGTTTAAATAAAAATATCAATTTCTTAAAGAATTATATTAATATAATTTATAAATCACCTAGTAATGTTATAAATTAATTAAAATTATGATGTTAAAATTCTAAATTTTTATAAATTTAAGGTGAGAAAAGATTATCTAAATCCTTAGCTTCAAAAATATCGTGTCATTGCTTACTACATGAATTAATTTGTGGATTAAAATCTCAATAATACAACATATTGATGGTTGACCATTCTGTTCATAAAATATTTGGGAGGTTATGAAAGTTCTCTGCATGCCTGGAATTCAAAATTGGTGTGCACGATAAGTTTAAAATAGTTTAAGACAGGGAGGATATCACTTTGATTTTGAATTAATTAATTAATTAATTACGATTAAGTTTGTTCTATAATTCTATAGGTTGGGCTTAACTGTTGGGTTTGGGCTTCTAGAACGCTAAGTCACTATCCTAATTTGATGGTGATTTAGAGAATTTAAAAAATGATGAAATCAAAGAAATGGCAAAGAGAAATATGAATCATTCATAACGATAATAAATATAATTTGTTTATTACTCCTAATTTATCTTTCAACTTATCCATTAAAAAAAAATTCATCCTCCGTCATTCTCTTTACAAAACATTATCTTCAAAAAAAAAAAAAGTCAAATTTGTTGGGGTAAATAGTTAATAAATGCAAAGGGACACGCGGAGCTACTCATTAATGCTGCATTTATGAAATAAGCAAAATGTTATTTACCACCCCGACATTTTCAATTCCTTTCCACTTGACCACTCAAATTTATTTAGAAGTAGAATTAGTATTATTTAAAACAAATTGATAACGTAACCTTCTTCCAATTAAATAAGAAAGAAATAGTGATTTTATTTTAGATCCATCTAAATTTGAAAATCACTATTTCCAACTCCCATTGCACAGGATCCAGATTTGAAGAGAGCAAACGAACCAGGACAGTCCACTAGATGTCAAGTAGATACAGTAACGAGCTTAGGCCCTTCGATGGCCGGCCTTAAAGCGACCTTCAATTCTTAGCGATCGCGACCCATCAGCCGCCGCCACCAACGCCCACCCACCTTGTCCGCCCGCTACGCGTGTCCTGGAGGTGGTGTTGCCCGTAGCTGAGCCCTCTCCGTCGCCCTAACGTGTCGCTCTGGGGAAGCGAACTATTGGAGCGACGACCGATTTGTTGACCCCGGTGGTGTTCGATCAGTTGCCTGATCCAAAAAGTTGTCAATTTGTTCGGGGTTGGAGGGATGGAGGAGAGGTACGAGTCGCTGAAGGATCTGGGAGCCGGGAATTTTGGGGTGGCGAGGTTGGTGAAGGATAAAAGGACAGGGGAGCTCGTCGCCGTCAAGTATATTGAAAGAGGGAAGAAGGTAAAGAAAGAATCTTGTGGGAAAAGATTCTGTCCTTGTGGTTAAATCGTGCTATGAAATATTACTGCTTGGTTTCTTTTGCTTTTGGGAGCCTTTTTTTTTCCAGTTTTCTAGTGCGATTGACGTGTTGGAGACTGGTGGACTGTTTGATATCTGTTTGAGCGTTTGATTTGAGAGTTGAATCGTTTATTTTTGTTAAAAATTCTTGTGTGAAGTTGTGGCTTGTATATCTTTGAAGCTGAATGATTCCTTTCATTTTCTTCAGATTGATGAGCATGTACAACGAGAAATAATTAACCACAGGTCATTGAGGCATCCAAATATTGTGCGGTTTAAGGAGGTAGAAACTCGACTTTTATATTTTATTTTCACGGGTAGTTGATGTTTCAGAAGTCACGACTGGTGATTTTTTCTTTTCACTTCCTTATCTGTGCAAATTTGCATATATGTTTAGATTTTTGAAATGTGAATAACCCACCATTATTATGTTGTTAACAACAAGGATTAAGATTAAAGTTCATCTCTAGTTTTCTTGTGTGATGTCTCTTGTTCTTGTATATGCGTTGGCAAGTAGTTTTAACTGTTGGTTGCAAGCATCTTACTGTCACTCTATTCAACTTCTGGTTACAAATGCACAATGATAATATTTTTTTCTATTTTAAAGCATCTATCCCAGAATTCTCCTCTTGCTGTTTCTTTCTTGCCGTCTAGGTTCTCAAATATTTTTTCAATCTGTTTCCTTCTTATTTCGCAGTAAAATACTTATATTATTCTTAGTTTCATGGCTTAATGGTCTTGTGCTAAGTGTTTGCTCATTATATCTGATATTAATCGCCATTCATACTTATGCTCTAGACACAGTCATCTAAGCTATGTAATATTGCAATCATGTGCAAATATACAGACATTAAGAAAATATACAGAGGCTCTTTTCCACTAGGCATAATGAGAACCTCGTGAAGAGCTTCGACCTTGATTTACCTGTAGATTCAATTATCAAGCATGAGAGAAAATGTTTCTTGTAGTCAAACATTTATTTATTAAATATGCATGTGAATATACTTAAGGAAAAGAAAACATGAAAAAATTCTCTCATGTTTGTTTGATGTTTCTTTATGCTTGTGCAATTTAGTAAGTTATTATTAGAGATTTTTGAGTTCATAAAATGCTATCATTTGCGGAAGAGATGGTTTCTTGCAGGTGGTGCTGACACCAACACACCTAGCTATAGTTATGGAATATGCTGCTGGCGGTGAACTCTTTGAAAGGATATGCAATGCTGGTCGGTTTAGTGAAGATGAGGTTATCTAAGTGCTTAACATGTTTTCTTATGTCAAGAATGTCGCATCCAACACACTCTTTTTTTTGTGTGTGTATTAGCTTATGTTTAGTTATAATTTCTGTGTGCGTCCCTGTTTGCTTGTATTCAACAGGCAAGGTTCTTTTTTCAGCAGCTGATATCAGGAGTCAGCTATTGTCATTCTATGGTACATCACATTTATGTTTGATCTGAATTCTTCTAGGGAGAAGGTAGTCATTCAGTAGCCTGTCTTTTTTTTCCAGGAAATCTGTCACCGTGATCTTAAACTTGAGAACACTCTCTTGGATGGAAGTCCTACACCGCGTGTTAAAATATGTGACTTTGGGTACTCAAAGGTGAACTGATCTGCTGATTATGCCTTTCTGTCAATTCCAATGCTGAAGTTGATTTGTATGTCTGCTCTTGTTGTCTTGCAGTCTGCTTTGTTGCATTCACAGCCCAAGTCAACAGTAGGCACTCCTGCTTACATTGCACCAGAGGTTCTGTCAAGAAAAGAATACGATGGAAAGGTAAATTTAATGCCTAGTTCCATATATATTGTTTGAACACTAGATGTGTGTTTGTGGCAGAAAATGAAACCTTCTAATCATGATCGCGATGTGTTTAAGAATTATTTTAAGATTATTCTCATTAGTTTGGTAGGAAAATTGTTTGAAAAAGGATTTACCAAGTCAGTAGCAGTGAATAAGTTAATGTGATTCAAGCATACAAATTGAATCTCACTTAGTCTTCTTAAACATGTCTGATATCAGGATGTTAGTATGAAAACTAGGGGAATGCTATGTTCTATAATTGCTTCAATCTGTTTAACCATTCCTACCGCCTCAGCTTTACTTTTTTTTTATATATTTCTTCTAAGCTTGCAGAGTTCTGGGTTTTTGGTCCTCATTTTCATAACAATAGAGATGCTATTTCTTCTTGACTCTAGATTGCAGATGTTTGGTCTTGCGGTGTCACATTGTATGTAATGTTAGTTGGCTCGTACCCATTTGAGGATCCAGAAGATCCGAGAAATTTCAGGAAGACTATCAGTGTAAGTTTTCACAAAACAATGATCTGTAGTCACTTTCTCAAATTTCTTTCCAGTAATTTTTTTTAGCAATGACATTGAAACAGAGAATATTAAGTGTCAATTATTCCATTCCGGACTATATACGCGTATCTCCAGAATGCAGGCAACTTCTATCTCAAATTTTTGTCGCCGACCCCTCAAAGGTGTGTTCATTGTTCGTTTACATTTTCTGTCTTATCAAACTTCCTCTTTTCATCGTCAATGGCCATGGTTTGTATGTAGAGGATCACAATTCCAGAGATAAAGAAGCATCCATGGTTTCTGAAGAACTTGCCTAATGAAATTATGAATAGCGAGAAGACAAACTACGAAACAGAGAATGATCAAGCTTCACAAAGTGTGGAAGAGATAATGCGCATCATCGAAGAAGCTAAGAAACCATCCGAATGCCCTACAGCTTCCAACCATACACTTTCAGAGCTAGCGGAAACTGATGAACTTGAAGCTGATATCGACTCTGAAGTCGATAGCAGTGGTGACTTTTTGGCACCAATGTGACTTGCAATGCTCTCTCGATTGTGCAGAAAGATAACAATACTGTAAGAACAAGCGTTCATGATCAAACAATCACAAGGTCTTGCTACAAGTTTCATGATCAATAAACGATCTTAAGATCTATTATGAGCTAAATTAATGAGGGTTCTCGGAAATAGTTGATTGTTTTTCTTTGCTAGCTTGTATCGATCTGATTACCAAATTATTAAAAAAGAATCACGAAACTTGTAGCTTTTCACTGAATTCTTATGCATTTTCAAACTTATCTTTTGTAAGAGAAAAAAAGAGAGTCAATCATGTGCTAAGATTCATCCTTCAGCTTTACTAAAGCTATATCACTCTACCCACCTGCCTGCTAACTGAGAACGAGTATGGTCATGCCTTCAAAGTAATTCTTGCATCACTGTCATTTCAATGATGTCAACATAACTCAGGATTGAAGCAAAGTCAAAATCTAATACAGAAATCCATAACTGCAACTGCTCAATTAGTAGATTTTTAGCTGCAAAAACATCATCGATCATCCATTGATAGTGCAGACACAAAGAATAGATCACAATCCACATCTTTTAATTTAAAACCTTCTTTTAGTGACGCAATTCACCAATCTACCATTTGAAATCTAAGTAGATCTATATTTTCATCTATGTATTGACGTTATGTCGATGGAGATGCACTGCCTACAACGATGATATCTTTGTCAAGGTTGGCAGAATGATTGAACATAGTTGCTATAAAAGACATGTACTGCTATTTTAGGTTCATGCTTGACATAATGTGATGCTCTTTAGGCTCCATTTTACATCAACAACATTTACGATTCGAGAACTGCGGTGGCCGTCCTCCCCGGAAGTTCGATCCGCCGCCACCGCCACCCCCGCCGCCACCTTCGCCACCGGCTCCGCCGCCGTATCCACCTCCGTAACCATAAGCTCCTCCTCGCTCGGCCTCACTGCCTCCGCCCGCTCCCCCAAACCCGTAACCGAATCCGGAGCCAGACCCGGATCCAGACCCGTACCCGAACCCCTTCCCACTTCCACTAGGACTTTGGCCGGAGCCGGAGCCATAACCCCACCCTGCCCCCTGGCTTGCCCCCCACCCCCACCTGTAATCCCACCCGGGGCCGGAACCGCCGCCGGATCCGCCGGTGGGCTGCTCCGGGCTGGTTGCGCCGCCTCCCGTCTGGTCGGAAGGGCTGGAATTCGAGACAGTTATAAATAACTGGAAGCATAGAATCGACGAGAGGAAGAGGAGGAGGAAGGAATTGGCAGAAGACATGATGATTTATTATGCCATGCGACTATGCGATCGAGCTGCTGGTGATGGTGCTTCGGATTAATTAACGAAGTATTTATAATAAGTAGCAAGATAATGCAGTGTCAAACTTCCACCACCGCCATCTTATCACGTCTGAATAGCGACAGGCATTGTTTAGTTCATGCAATAATAAAAAAAAAAGTATAGCATATATTACTTACTTTAAATTCTTACAGTAAATCTTACAATTATCAATTAGTGATTATATTATTTTTATTCTCTTAAATTTTAGTGGAAGTCTATTGTAACTAATGCGAGCCTCATGGATTTCTTTGTAATAGAAGTATATGGAGATCGTTTTGACTTGTAATGCGATAAAAAGTCAATGAATTTAATGCATGATTTAAATTAGTTTGTTGTGCATCAAAATCAACTGGCTGTGGTGGTAAGGAAGATGTTTATCTTGAAGCCGTCGCAATCCGGGGAGATGGTAGTGGCATAGTGGTGGTGCATGAGTAATAAATATCTGGTTGATGCTGTTCAACGTTCGATGTCGACGGCCACTTCATTTCTTCCATCGGCATGCAAAATTTCAAGCTACCGCATCATCTAGTTTGACAAATTAACGCCCGGGGTTTTAAATCCGCCGCAATTTTATAAATTAATTGACCCTCGCCGAACGATTTAAACCGGACCGGTGGACTCAAAATTACGAATGGCGACGATATAGGAGTCATGGCCCATTACATGGGCTGCGAGCAGGCCTGCGCGTGGCCCATAATTTTATTAAATCCAAGGACAATGTCATCAGATCCGCTCTTGCTTGGGAAGAACATCTGAACATCAGCTAAATCAATTCTCAGCTTGCCAAGAGATGGTTGACATTACCCGATTGCTCGGCCTCCGGGAAGATCCCCGGCTGATCAGCGGGCAACACTCTAGTAACCGGAGCAGCTGCCGTCGCTCTCTTCCTCCGTTTGGGCGAGGGCTTTTCTGAGGAAGAACTAGAGGAAGAAGACCAGGAAGGCGAATCATCAGCCGAGCCGATGAGGTGAGGAAAGTTGAGCAGAGCCCTTGCGCCGCGGATCCGGTAGGCGGCGCGGTCGTAAGCGAGGGCGGCGTCCTCCGCCGTCTCGAACGTCCCCAGCCACACCCGCGCCCCGTTGCGCTCCGGGTCGCGGATCTCGGCCGCGAACTTCCCCCAGGGCCGCTGCCTCACTCCTCGGTAGTGCCGTCCCCTGGAGGCAGACGACATCGTCGGCAGTGCGGCGGGATCGGGGGCGGCGGCGGATGAGGGCGAGGGCGAGGGGGTCCATCCGAAGCGGAAGGCGTCGGCGAGGGCACCGAAGACGAGCATGTCGTCGGTGTCATCGGGGAGGAAAGGAAGGGACACGGATCCGGAGCAATCGATGGCCGGCAGAAGCGGAAAGGGAGCGGGGTCGTCGAGGAGGTGGCCGCGGATGGAGGCGAGGAGGGCGAGCTCGGCGTCGGCGCTGCCGGACATCGTCAGGTGTTAGGGTAGCGAGCGATTTGGGGGATTCGGATGGAGGCGATGGCGATGAGAGGAAAGGTAAGGAGTGGAGGTTTATATATGGGTGGAAGGCGATGGGTTCGATTCGAAGCTTTCTTGTTCTCCATTCTCCATGCCTCGTCGTGTGCTTCTTTGAAGGTTCCTCTTATTTTAGCACGTGGTGATAATTATATTGTATTCATATTTTACGGGAATTCTTCCGAAAGAATTAATTAATTTTTCTCAATGTTATTTAACTGGTTAAATAGTTCGATTAGAATATAATTTAAACTAACTAAACATTCCACGTTTAAACAAATGTGAATCTTAATCTATGATTTTAAACTTTACATCCTTTTCTTTCATCTATTATGACCATGATTCATGTTGTTTGCGTAGTCAAGCACAGGAAATGTTGCAAAGATTGTGTAAAAATAAGTAAACAATGAAATAAAATATTGTGGATCAATGTTTGGTAAATTAAATATTAGGCTTTGATGGGAGGTGTTATCAAATTTGAATCCGACTTGTAATTAAAATAATTGTAGTGGAGAATAATAAATGAAGTGAAGGCCTTTCCTTGCCCTCCCTGTGGTTTCCTTTATAAAAAAAAAATCATGTGATTTCCCTTAATTAACTCGCAGGAAGGTTGATGAAGAAGTTGAGAGTGAAATTCACAAAGATCCACAAAGGTTATAATTTTTTAAATCCCTAAGGGCTTCCACATGTGGAATTTATTAGATGTTATAATATTAATTGATGTTAAAATGCAATAAGTGTTATAACGCATGCGGAATTAAACGCATTCAAATGTTTGAACGCGTTAAAAAATATATATATATGTACAAATTTGACAAATCTCTCATGTTTTTTAATTAAAAAAATTATAAATTATAAATTTTAAAATTCAAATTCAAATTCAAATTAAACAGTTGGTTTAAAATTAAACGACTAGTTGACGATTAATTTTTAATGATTAATTTTAATGACTATTTTAATTAAAAAAATCAAAATTTCATTTATAAATATTCATCATCTAATACAATTATTTCAATCATTTAAATATCTAAATCTCTCTAAATTTTGTTTTCTATTTTCCTCCGAAATAGATGAAAATAATAGATAATTTTTTTAAAAAAATTGTGAATTATCAAAAATTACTGAAAGAAAATGTTTCTTCCCAAAATTCATAAATTTTATCAAATTATTCATATTTTATTTAATGTAAAATAAAAATAAAGATGAATGAATGGATAGTAAATCATAAATAATGAATGTTAATATTAAAATAAATATAAAAATATGAAAGTGTTAATATAACTTATATATGGCATGTGGAGTCTACGCTTTTTAATTAGATAATGAGTGTTATAATAC
The DNA here is from genome assembly GCA_038050645.1 of Hedychium gardnerianum. Taxonomy (NCBI): domain Eukaryota; kingdom Viridiplantae; phylum Streptophyta; class Magnoliopsida; order Zingiberales; family Zingiberaceae; genus Hedychium; species Hedychium gardnerianum. The sequence continues at coordinate 7,997,893 of JBBUKS010000095.1, read as the reverse complement.
TCACCAATATGAATGCTTTAAGTAGTGATGAATAGTTATTATCTTTAATTAATTAAGTAATTGGTAGACTATACGATAAGTTACTCCTTAGAGAAATGTACAAAACATGATTAAAAAAATTAAAATTTTAAATTTTAAAAAATATATTTTTAGTGTATTTTTTTTTAAGTTAAAAATTTAGATGGAGGGAGAAGGGCACAATTATTTATTAGTTTTGGTCATCATGGGAATTAGGGTCGTAAATAAGTCAAGTTGAGTCAAACTTTAGGGTATTCAAGTTTGTTTGATAAGGTAATCGAGTCAAGTCGAGTCGAACCTAAAATGAATCAAGTTTTTGAAATAATTATTCAAACTTGGCTTGATTTATTTTTTATGAGCTTGAGTTTGTTTAAAGTTTGACTTGAATTTGGTTCGTTTAGATGTTATCGAGCTCTCACTTCAAGTTTGGCTTGAGTTTGGTTCGTTTAGATATTATCGAGCTCTAAATTCAAGCTTATTTGATTGTTTGAAATTTTTATTTATTTGATTGGTTATTGAACTTAATAATTCAAACTTATTTGTTTATTTTATTTTATTTATTTAACATGTTGATAAGAGTTTTATTAATGAATATGATTGTTCACGAACATTTTTCACAAACATTGTTCACAAACATTATTTATGAATATTAACGAGCTGAAGTGTTTGATCCCGTCAGATAATCAGGTCAACAAATGAGCCACGGGCGGTGTCGTTCCGGCAACGGCGAGCTTCCCAGGTCGCGTCGGTGGAGCTCCAAACGAAGCCAATTGAGTTCTCCGCTGTTCCTGGGTAGACAATAAAGAAACCCTAAGGGTCAGTAGGATTGTCGGGGGTGGTTCCGACAAGGTCCCTCCAACGCCTAAGTTAGTAGAATACAATGTAGTCCCTCTTTAGTGTTGATTCTAGCCTCCTCTTCTTAATACCTCCTCTGGTGCTTTTATACTTGATTCCTACCACTTTTCTACCGCCTTTCTACCACCTTTCTTCTGTGTCGTCTTAATGACGGAGGTATGGAGGGACTGTATCTCAATGAGAACTACATCTCATCGTATCTTTTACGTATCTTGTACGTGTAGCAGTAGTGAGGCACGTGCTCCACCAGGATTCTTAGAGTTTGGTCCTTTCCCTGTCCCCTGATAATGGGATTGTACCTTACGAATTTGGGCCTTAAGTGACTTGGGCTTTACCCAGCCAGGGGGTACAGGGCCCGCCTTTGGTTTTTCGGGTCCCAATCGGGACGTCGGGTTGCAGATGACCCCGATTGGAGATGTTCCCGGACGAAGCCTTCCCGGTTGATGGAGGGAGTCATAATCGGGGCGCCCGATTGCAGATGGCCCCGATTGGAGATGTTCCCGGACGAAGCCTTCCCTAGCGTCA
>JBBUKS010000095.1:7975722-7989474 GCA_038050645.1 Hedychium gardnerianum | reverse complement strand
CAATATCATGTTAAATAATTTTGTAAGTCATTCAATACCTTGTTTCCCTAGGTACTTCCATACCTCTATCGGAATATTATCAGGTCCAACGGCTTTTCCATTATGCATCCCATTTAAAGTTTGTTCTACTTCTGAAATTTGAATTCTGTAATAAAAATTTAAATTTCTATACTTATTTGACCTACTTAAATTACCTAAGTTAAGTAGCAAGTACAAAGATAGCATGACAAATAGGCATGTACAAATTCAAAACTGATGATTCCAGAACCACCAATTTTACATGGTTCGTGTTTTTCTTAAACTCTGTCTTGTGCTTGAACACAAATATCCTTGCCATTAAAAGAACACCATACACAATTAATGGGAAAATAATAAATCTGCATTCATGGAAGTTTCACTTGAAAATTAATGCAATTTTTCTAAATTTATTATATTAACTCATTTTCCTGGAGGAAGACACTTGTGGACTTTATAATCAGCCATAGCACAAATGCGTGCAGACGTGAATAATTTCAAAGTACTCATTCACCAGTTGAAGTTTGATTCAAGTCTAAACTTGGTGATTAAAGCAGAAAATTATATACTATAAAAGGTATCGTGGAAATGAAGTTAGAACTGTGTGCCATATGGAACTGTCTATACTACTTGTGCCTACTTTGAGCAGTTAAATAAGGAAATTTCACGCTAGATCGGCTGATCCAGAGAAAGTTCCAAGGAACCAATTAAAATCTGAAACAGCAGGTTGAAACTTAAAATCTATGCAGCTCGATTTACTGCTCTTCTTAGGAGACAAGATGCGGCAAAGATCCAGGATGCAATACCTGGCACATCTTCACTTGCTGATATTTTCATGGAAACAGCTCCACTGACAATGGTTCTGACGATTTTTTCCACTTATGTGAGATTTTGCAATCCCCATATTTCACAATTGATCCATTTAGACACCATGGTATACAATATCGAGTTGTGCCGATTGGCACAAATGGAATTTACCGTTCTGCCCATCCACGGACATGGTAACATGGATTCATGGCTCGCAGTAGCTTTTTTTTTATTTATTTTATTTTTTTAACTTTTTAAAATAGTAATTCCAATTCCTATCCTATACCTTTCCCTTTCTTAATTTTTTCCCCTTCCGATAACTTTTTTCCTCCTACATTAATTTTTTTCCTCCATCTGCCCACCATGAGGGTAAATAGAGAGAAAAAACTTACCTCTTTAAAAGAGGATGATTAATTTTTTCCCACCTTCATCCATCCACAAGATAAATAAATAAAAAAAACAAAAAGGTCTTAAAGGATGGGTTTTTTTTCCCCTCCATGTGTTCATGAGGTAAACAAAGGAAAAAAAAACACATAAAGATGGAGTAAACAAATTTTTAGAAAACATTAAAAAAATAAATATAATATAATTTCTAATCTTATAAAATATACTATTATGAATTAAATTATTGCATATATAAATTTGATTTGATTTTAAATTAATCAAAATAAATCTAAATTAAATCTAGTTTAAATCTACTTGATCCTATCATATCTACTTGTTGGACTTCAGTTGAATTGACTTTTACTCAATAAACATCAAACATTTCATGAGATGATATCAAAACTTGAACTCAATCATCTCAAATATAACTCAATAGTAAGCATATGTAACAATCAAATATTAATAAAAATATTTTTTTATTAATATATTTATATTTTAAAAAGTACTAAAATTATATTGGCACAGCACGATAGAGTATCGAAACCAACGCAAAATTTTAAAACTTGTGAGACACGTTAGAGGAAGAAGACGAGTGTTCCCCTAGCTTCATAAAGTAAGCTGCCTTCCTCCTACTTCTTGATTCCTTCTTTTGGTGGCATGTTGCACAACAATGTCACTATATCATTCCAACTGAGAAGGATACCCTGACTTGGAATGATGCATTAAACCTTGGCTGAAATCATTTTGATAGAACAGCAGGTTTGGCCTCTCTCATAGAGCGGGAAAAAGTAGTCTTAATTTGGCCTTCTTTTAGGCATTGTATGTCAATGCTACATAAACATTAAAAAGGATACAAACAAAAATAAATTTGTTTGATATAGGACATCTCAATGACATGAAAATGATGTACCAAGTAATAGGCGAACCTGGACTTCCCACGGAAGTTTCCCACTGGTCGCCAAGGTAAATCGGGAAGCGCTCACGGCGGGCAGCCCAGAAGCCCAACATCTGCCCAGCATCTGGGCTTCCACAGATTAAATGATTCAACAACCAAGTATAACTCTAACTAAATAAGGACATTCAAAATATTGATAATATAAATTACTATTATAAATTTTAATTAGTTCAAAAACGTTAGTATAATTAACAAATTCAAAATTCTACTACCTAGTTAACATATTTATCATTTAATACCAAAAAAATAAATAACTAGTCAGCAACACTAACAAAAATATGTAGTTAAAAACTAATAGTGTTATAACCTCAAATTGAATTAAGGTTTGAATTCGTTGAATCAAGCTTAAATTATCCATAAAATTTCATTTATAGTTCAATTTTATTTGTGTAGAAACAAAGTAGGAGTAGGCATCTGAAGGAAGGAGGTGACAACATTGCTAAATGGTTTAAATTCAATTGTTTATCTCTTTCAATTATATTAATAATGATCTCATTACAAATTTGGAAACCACAGTATTGTTCTGGTTAGGGCTTTATCATTTGTTATTGTTTCTCAAATCTATAGTGATCAATATTCAGAACACTACTGTTAGAGTTGTATTGTAGATAAATGTTGGATTCATTAATCCATGGGGCTTTCTTTTGTAAGTTATTCAGTGGTTTTGCTGCGTTGTTCTAGCTTCTGAATCTGTTGAGCAATAAAACATGTTAGGAATTTCTAAATTTGCAGTATAAGCATTATGGTATATTGGATTCAAGTCTAAAAAGATATTTGGATCAAAGTTTTATTTTATTATTCTGCTTTTGCAGTTCCATGACGATTAGCTGTTGGCACAAATTCATGAGTGTCATAGGCTCATAGCTTCTTTGGTTGAGTGATCATTGATTTAAACTGCATTTGTTCATTGATACATCAGTTACAATAATTAACCTATGATATATTAATTTGATAATTAGCCAAGATTGATTTATCATATATCAGTGCAATAGTAGTGAAACATTCCACAGTGTTTATGTTCTTTAACTAATTTAGATAGTTGAAAAAATAGGTCGTAGCCCTTTACCAAAGGTCAAGTTTAATGTTTAGGTGAATTTGTCCAAAATAGCAACAACATGGACATCTTTCTCGCAAATGTGCAAATCAGCCACATATTGACTAGATTTGACCATTTTTTTCTAAAAAAAGCACCAATATGATCAAATTTTTAATTGATTTCCTCCCATGTCCAATAAAATCCACCTTATCAAACCAGTTTCTTTAAATGTCAAGCTTCTTATACCTTCAAAGATTCTCCCTTTAACACTTAATTTCACACAAAAAAGAGGGTCAAAATTCGTTTAGATCCAACTCAGCAGTTCCATACCAATTCGACCCAGATTCCAAATCATCAATGCTAAATTTTTACCACTGAAATTTTCTTCAGTACTTATCTCTATGTCAAGACTTGCAAAGTACTATTTGCTCTCATAATCACAAAATACACTAGTAGTATAGTCCATCCCAAGAGGAAATACAAAAAAAAACAGACAAATGATGATCGTGTTGCGTTAGAATATCCTATAAGTAACAACACATCCAATAACAAATCTCGATAAGTTGGAATGATGAATAATCCAACAAAACATGATGAGGTTATAAAGTGCAAAATTAAGAATAAAAAATTGAGAGCAGATTTAACTACAAACTTAAAGAATCAGACTTACAGTTTTCCTGATCAAAGTGCAAATGTGGCTCCCTGAATGAATTTGATCTGATCCTTCCTTTAACCATGTGTTTAACACCATCCAGAATTTTTTCTTCGGCTGTCAAATGAGTTCCAGAATTGCCAGAAGAAACAGAAGTTCGGTCCGAAAGTTCATTTTGTTCAATATTTCTACTACGCAAAAATCCAGATTGAATGGATATATCTATTTTATCAGAATTCTGTCTGATGTTTGATACCTTCCGAAATTCAGTAAATTTTGCTTGGATATCAAATGACATTGTTCTACCAATCCCAGAGTCCTTGATAGAATCAGAAGGCAACTCTATCCTAGTGCTAGTTCTTGGAACAATCACAGGTACTATATCTGCTTTGTTGGTCTGAAGGTTGGATGTAGACTGAACTTTTGATAAACTTCTTTTTACAGATGAAGAAGCAAATTCTGGTGCTGTCACAGGTGCTCTCATGCTAGCACATGCCCCACTCCTTTGAGGGGTACCAGGAAGATTGGCTGTTGCTTTAGATATAAAGCATAACAGAAAACTATTCAAGTCTCATACTTTTTCAAAAGCATGAAATGAAAAATGCAGTAAAAATTATTCTAATAACTTACCTGGTAATAAATTTGCCTCCTTAGAATTTGTTTCAGAACTCTGTAATATTGATAGCCTCCTCACACTAGACTTTATGTTATCATCTTGGATAGATGGATTACCAACCGATGTAGACTTTTGGCCTGAATGGCCATTTGATCTAGAGCTAGCAACAACAGCATATGGTTCAATGCGCTGCAATTCATAACACCAGCTAATATTAAATTTTATATGTACATATTTAGTGGCCATGCTCAATGTCTTTCCAACAAGAAAAAAAAAGTCTTAGACATATAGAATGAGTTAGAACACGCACAGAGAGGTCTACAACCCATACTCCAACACAACTTTGATTGTATGAACATCCAAGAAGTTTTCCCTCGTGAATATTCATATCTGATAATCTAGACCATCCCACATCCACATTATCATGGCACACTATTGGTTCCCAGGAAAATACCTGGACAAAATTGGTATTAGTACTTTTTGTGAAAGGTGTCATTAGAAAAATGAAGTAATTGAGTCTACCTTCAGACTTTCATGCAAACCACATAGCAATGTTCTCCCATCTGGATTAAATGTCATCGAACGTACACCACCGGAAACCTGGAGGCAATTTGAGCAAGTGAACCACACAAAATAAAACTGTTCAAGTATTCAGAACCATAACTCAATGTGGAGCTGCCACCAGCTTCATTATAATGCAGTCAGAAACCAAGGTCAAAAGTATTTGAATATCCAAATAAACTTGTTTATGGAAATTTTGACAAACTTAGAGTATGTTGACCGGTGGAACAAATATGACCAAAACAAAGAGATACCAAATGAAATAGAGAATGCAGAAAATGATTTAAAATTATAACTAGCATCATGTTTGGTCAAGATCATAGTACAACTAAGAAGAGAGAAATGCTCATATTCCTTCATGACTCCAGCAATCAAAATGAAGAAGAGAGAAACAGCATAACAGTTTTGGGAAAAAAAAATCAGGTAAAAAAGTAATAACCCGTAAGATGAATTCTTGCAATCACATGTGATGTCAGCAATTAATGTTACGTCATGTTACTTGTATCATAAACAAGCCATGCCATTCTACATCAACATAAAATCATGAAAAAAAAATATGAACTGTTTTTTTTTTAATCGAGGTTATGCTATGTAAAATCACTTAAACTGCGAAGAAGACAAACTATGTGATGTTAAAAGTTGCTAATTCTAAAATAAGTTAATTTATTAATAAATGGGTCAACTTCAGCAATGTTTCCATATTTGTGCCCTTACAGTATCAATTCTAGATTTCATTGCAATTTTTATTGCAGTGTCACATTCAAATATTGTCAAGCCCAAAATTGGTGAAATTTTATAATGAAGCACTAAAAATCACACCGTAAAATATTTGAACAACTCATCTCACTAATGAGAAAAAATATTATTAAATTAGAAAATAATCTAATACATGGGATCATAGCCTTTTGTAGACTTAAAACAAGGCCAAATTGTCAAAAAAGTTGTTATATTAAAAATCATAACCAATTAAAAGGCTTAGTTTATCTTTAAAAAATATTTTTAAAACTATTAACACCATTTAAAAACTTTAAAACATCAAAATAAAAAAAAATCTAAATTTTGATAAGCAATTTCTAAATTAATCCCTGATTTTTAATTGTGTCATGTTCTCCGACCAAGAAAAATTTTACTCCAAGCAAATTATATGCCATTTTCTTTAATTGTTTTGAGGCATATGTTGTGATGAACTTTGAGCATGGTATTGTCCAATATGTTTTCTTTGGTTGTCTCTCCAATGAGTGAGGAACTGGTGAATCTTCATCTTTTCTTTGTTTGTCAAGATGCAGACACCCCTTCCAACTAGTAAGAAATAGTTGTATCTTCTATCTTATACTAATTCTTGATGAATTAAACTAGATTTTAGTTTTCTTCAATTGGCCTTTTCCAATGAGAACTCCACCCATAGCAAATAAACTTTAGCATGTCTAATCCCAAGCCTGAATAAAGGAGGAGGATTGAATTAAGATTATTCGCCAACATAGCCAAATATTATCTATGGATTAATCAAACTATTGCACTAATGCCTGATTGTTCCCTAAAAGGAACGCATTGCAAGGTCTAACTATAATTTCTCGACAAGAAACGCTACATCTCCATGAAAACTTAAGTGTAGCGTTATATATGTAAGAATTCTCACACCCTAGATAAGATAAGAACACATTATAACTAATATCGTCTTAGATTTGGAGCATGGAACGTAAGAACGTTCACCGGCAAAGCAATGAAGGTAGTGGATAATGATTAGGAAAAGTATTAATATTTTATGTTTACAAGAGAACATGAGTAGAAGAGAAGACAAAAATGATAGAAACTCGAGTTTTAAGTTATGGTACAGGAAAGAGTAAAACAAAAAATAGAGTAAGGATTATTATTGTATATAGTTCGTTACGGGACAAAGAAGTAGGCATAGTTAGGAAGGGCGATAGGATTGTAACTCTCAAGATAGTGATAGCAAAAGAAACTATAATGTAATTAGCATATATGCACTTAAAGTAGAATTAAATAAAAATACCAAATATAAATTTTGGGAAAATCTAGATGTAATGTAATTAGCATATATATGTACTTCAAGTAGAATTAAATAAAAACATCAAATATAGGTTTTAAAAAGACATAGATAAGGTAGTACAAAAAAATTCCAATAAACGAGATAATTTTAATCGGAGGAAATATAAATGGGCATATAGAGTAACTATGAGTTTTGAATAAGAAATGAAGAAAGAAAAACTATATTAAATTTCACGATAGTATATGAACTTATAATAGCTAATAGGTTTTCCAAAAAGTGAAAAGAACACTTGGTTATGTTCAAAAGTGTAATAATAAGCTGCAAATTAACTTACTTATAGTCCAGAAGAGTGATAGAAAAATTTATAAAAAATGCAAGATTATACCTAGAAAAAATTTAATTGTCCAACATAAGTTAATAGTGCTAGATACACGTCCCAATCAATAGAAGAAAAATATGTATGACTCTTAAAATCAAGCGGTGGAAGTTAAAGATGGGAAGCAAAATATCTCTCCACCGAATAAAGAATCTTGGTGGTGGAATGAAGAAGTACAAAAGAAATTAAAGGAAAAAAAGAACAACATATAATTACTATACACTTGTAAGAAAAAAAAATTTAAAAGTATGCAGTAGTTAAGAAATAGGCCAAAAAAGCAATGAGTGAAGCCAAAAATAAAGCTTTCGAACACTTGTATCAACAACTTGATACAAAAGAAGGGGAACAAGAAGGTACTATTGAAGGATGAGGAAATAAAGAAGCGATGAAAGAGATTTTTTTTTCATCAACTTTTTAATGAAGCTTTAGGTGACACTCAATTTTTTTTAAAAGAATCAAATTTCAAAACTAGAATGGGTGTTAAATGGAATTCAAAATGAAAAAGTGAGTGAGTCGGATGATATTTTAATAAGGTATGAAAATGGCTAAAGGAGGGTATTAAATGACTTATGAAATTATTAAAAAATGAAAAAAAAAATATCTAATTAGTAGAGGGTAAGTATTTAGTCCCTCTGTATTAAAACAAAGGAGACGTATAAAATTGTGTGAATTATAGGGTTATTAAACTAATGTGTCATTCATGAAACTTTGGAAAATAGTGATAGAAAAAAAAGATTAAGGAGACCAAGATGACCAAAAATCAATTTGGATTCACAACATTAAAAAGTATCAAGAAAAGAAGTAAAATTGGTATTTATTAACCTCAAAATAACTTACGACAGAGTCAAAATTATATAGGAAATTCTAGAAAAGTTAGGTGTTAGAATAGCATATATTCAAATAATTAAAATATGTGTGAGGATGTAATGACATGAGTTAAGAAACCAAGCGATTTAACTAAAGCATTTTCTATAAAGATAAAATTGCATCAAGGATGAGCTTTAAGTTCATATCTTTTTACACTAATGAACTCATTGAATATATCCAAGGTTCATATTGTTTGCATATGATATTGTTTTGATCGATGAGACACGTGAAAAAGTAAATGTTAAACTTAAATCTTGACGAAAATTATTGGAAGTAAAAGATTTTAGACTTAGTAAAAACAGAATATATGAAATTTAAATTTAGTAATAATAAATGAAGGCAATTGCTAAGATAGAAAATGGCAAGTTACATATAACTAAGAGTCTTAAGTATTTATGTTCATTTTATAAAAAGATTAAGAGGTTGATAAAGATATTTTATATAAGGGTGTCATGTATTCTTTGTGATCATAAGGTATTTTTAAAACTTAAAACAAAGTTTTACAAAATGACAGTTATACCTACTATGTTATATGGAGTTAAATGTTGGGCTATGAATCGAACACGCGAGCGAAAGATAAGAATCGTAGTGAAGGGATGATAAGGTGGATGTGCAGACATACGAGGATAAACAACATAAGAAATAAGAACATTAGAAAGAAAATTAAGGTTATGCCTATTAAGAAAAACTTTGAGAGACATATTTAAGATAGAAGCTACAATAAATGCCCAGTTAAGCGAGGTGAGACAAATATGCACCTTGAAGAGAAACAAAAAAACACTTGATTAGCAACAATAGAATAAGATAAATTTCATTTAAATATAGATGATGATATTGTAGGGATTAAGCCATGGAGTAGGAAAATCCACTTGATGGGATAAAGGATTAGTTGTTGTTGTTGTTGGCCTTTTCCAATGAGTAATAAAATAATATGAGTGATCTAGAACTAGATACCTTCTTTGTGGCTCTTCTATGACAAAATGAACATGCAATGATAAAGGCTCAAATATCTCTCACTAGTTTAACTTACTCTCTAGTTTAAAATCTAAGCTAAAATTTACATAACTTGGTAAATTAAATAAGTATTAAAATTAAATTTTCTCACTTATGGTGTAATCAGTGCTTCTAGGGAACTATAAGCCAATTTAAGTTTATGCATGAAAGAGAGTAATCTATCATCTAGTTAGTTACTTTATAATAAACATTATTATTATATACAATTTCTTTGCTAATCCATGTATTTCACTCATACATACAGTATAAGTATAGCTCTCAGTTTGGTGGATAAAAGTAGACAAAGGGTGATGGCCTTTAAATTCACTCATACACTTGTAGAGCTCTCACACTCAATTCAAGTTTTAATTGATTTTTCAACTTTTAAATTGATGCTATGCATTCTTGTTTCATTATTCTTGTTTTGTTGCATTTCCTCGTTTTGTCTTTCAGGATGTATGACAGTATTGCAATTTATAAGAATTTATTCTGATTAGTAGTATGTTGAATGTCCTTTGAAGGAGACAAATTAACCAAAAGTTCTAAAATTACAACATCAAAAGGCTCACTTAAGGTGTCACTAGAAGACCTTTAAGTCAAAAGGTATCTTCTATAATCAAGTCATCAGCAAAGTCTTTTATGGTCAAATCGTTGGGAGGATCTTTTAGGTTAAATTAATTGAAGAGTTTTTTAAGGTTAAATCTTATAGTTCAATTATAGGTTGATGAATTTTAGCTAAGGTGGGAGCTCCAAGTGTTAATTTTAATGTAGGTTTTACCTTTCGATATCTAATTCCCTTTCAACTTAAGGCTGTTTTTTAATTACGATGTTCTAGCTATAGAATAGTAATCATTCTCTAAAGTTTTCTTATGCTCAAGATTGTCCTTTTGGCTTTATAATTGACATCTCTAATAAAGTAAATGAAAATAAGTTGCACTCCCTTTAAATTTCTGCTCTACGTCAATTTTTATGGTCTAAGTCCATTATTTAATTAGAAGGTCAACCTAGATTCTTTTTATTTATGGCATAAGTCCATTACAAATCGAAAAGGCCAACCTAAATTCCTTTTTAATATGATACATCTACATAAATTTTCAAATTATGATCAATATTCTTCTATACTCAACTATAATTGTTTTAGCCTTATAAGCTTTAGTAGTTCCTTATCAAATCCTTGTAGCACATATTTTTCTTTAAGTTCACTTTTTATTTAAAGCAAATGTTTAATAGGTGATTTTCCATGTTAATCCAAATTAGCCTACATATTTTGTTAAAATTCCTTAGCAACTCCAATAAATTTATATTTGGCAAATCATGATCATTCAATAAAGCTCTATCAAACAATTTCAATTAATCAAGAAATTCCAAACAAAGAAACATCTTCTCTAATATGTCTAGGTCTATATTGACCATCATTTTTATTATTTTTCCATAATATTTCACTAGATATAATTCCTATGACTTATAGAGTTATATATGTACAAAGGTGTCCATTAAAAGTATCTGTATAGTCCCCTTTAGTTTCCATGAATTTAAACTCATCTTCATGTGAGTGAAGTTTTTGTTATCCTAATTTTTAAAATCTCTTATATAATTAAGAGTAGTAGCAGTAGTGTTTTCTCTCATCATGCTGAACTAAGCATATCAACAACTAATTATCCTTATAAAAAAAATAAAAGCAAAAATCAAAAGGGCGCCCCTTTTTTAATGAATAGTCAAAGGGGCATCCTATATGGACTTATTATCAAAAGAGCGTCTCACCCCCTTGTAAAATGACACATCTGTCCTCCACTATAAGTAGTAGCTTATTTCCATTATTATCTCTCTCCTATTTTTTCCCGCCTTAATCGGCGTATTGTAGCAGCTATAAAACCCATAGCTGCTGCACGGTTATAGCAGCTACGGTATCGTAGCTGCTACAACTGAGTAGTCACACAGTTGTGGTTAATTAATGATGCGGAAATGACAATGCAAACTTTCGAAGACCATAGCTTTTGACTCGGATATAAGAACGAGACACTTTTTTTTTAATCGAAGCTCGTTCAGAAATCTATAAAAGATTTATATTTGTTGTCGGGTGAAACCCGTAACCGGCTAAGTTTTGGATAAAAAACACTTTAAGGCTTTTTTTTGGCAGCTACGAACATCTTTTTTACTATTTTTAGTAATTTTTGATTTGTTTATAAGAAAAGAACTCAAAGATACACACATCGGATTAGTTTCTCGACTCGGAATCAGATTAGTTTATCATAAACGAACTCAAAGATGCATACATCGGATTAGTTTCTCGACCTGAACTCGAATTAGTTTATCAAAAACGAACTCAACGATATATTAGTTTATCAATCTGTAATAGTGGTAGATTCAAATCCTTTCAAGGGTTACAAAAGAACTTCGTGCTCTTTATTGAAGTTTTTTCATATTATAGCAGCTACGGTTTCATAGCTGCTACAACTATTGTAGCTATAACAGCTACGGTTGCATAGTTGTTACAACTACGACTATTGTAGATGTAGCAGCTATAATGACGTGGCTGCTACAACGCGACCCCGAATCAAGATTTAGGCGGGAATATAGGCGGGAGTGCATGTGTTAGATGCATGCATGTGTTAGAAGCAATTACTGTATCGGAGGATAGAAGGGTAAATGTACAAGGGGGTGGGGTGCCCTTTTGATAATAAATCAAAGTAGGGTGCCCCTTTGATGATTCGTTAAAAAAGGGACACCCTTTTGATTTTTGCTCAAAAAATAATGGATTGGCAATAATGTCTAATTAGGATGCACAAGGATGCACATAAAAGAACTATTTAGTCAATCCAATCACTTTATATTCGACAAATTACCGAACCACGTACATGAAGTTCCAAAATATCCAAATCACGTACGTAAGTTTTAAAATTACCAAATCACGTACCCAATACCATTTTTGCCCCTGTTACTATTCCCAACTACAGTGTAGAAATCAATTCGAACATTGTTCATTAACACAGTAATGTTCTAAATTGATTGCTACACTATAGCAATCGATTAAAATATTCAATTCATGTTCAAAAAATCGATGCTCTTAATATAGTGTATCAAATTGATGTTTGGGAATATAATTAGGAGAACAAGACGAACACATAGAATTTGATTTCATGTCATTCCGAACTCTCTAGGTTCATCGGCCGATTTCGGCTAAAATCGACTAATAGACCTAGAAACTACGTAAACCAAGTCTTATGTATTGGTCTAGTTCTCCTGATTATTTTCATGCCCTCAAACATCAATTTGACACACTATATTGAGAGCGGTGATTTTTTCAACACGAATCGACCCGATTCGTATTCAAAAAATTGTTGCTCTCAATATAGTGTCGAATTGATATTTGAGGGCATGAATATAATCAGGAGAACTAGACGAACACATAGGACCTGATTCCATATCATTCCGAGCTCTCTAGGTCCATCAACCCGTTTTGGCCGAAACCCGATTCGTGTTGAAAAAATCACTGCTCTCAATATAGTGTGTCAAATTGATATTTGAGGGCATGGATATAATCAAGAGAACTAAATGAATACATAGGACCTGATTCATGTCATTCCGAGCTCTCTAAGTCCATCAATTTGGACCGAAACCATACTAAAACCGACTGATGGACTTAGAGAGCTCGAAATAATATGAAATCAGGTCATATGTATTCATTTAATTCTCTTGATTATATTTATGCCTCAAACATCAATATTTGACACATTATATTGAGAGCAGTGATTTTTTTAGATTTTTTGAATACGAAGCGAATTGATTCGTATTTTAAAAATCATTGTTCTCAATATAGTGTGTCAAGTTGATGTTTGAGAGCATGGATATAATCAGGAGAACTAGACGAACACATAGGACCTGGTTTCATGTCATTCCGAACTCTCTAAGCCCATTCAGTTTTGGCCCGATTTTGATCGAAAATGGCTAAAGGACCTAGAGAGCTCGGAATGACATGAAACTAGATCATATATGTTCTTTTAGTTCTCCTCATTATATTCATGCCCTCAATCGTCAATTTGGCACACTATATTAAGAGTAACAATTTTTTAAACATGAATCAAATTTTTTAATCGATTGCTACAGTATTCAAGACATTATTGTGCTAATGAATATTGTCTGAATCGATTGTTATATTATAGCAATTGATTGTGAACAGTAACAAGGGTAAAAATGGTATTTGATATATGATTTGGTAATTTTGAAATTTAGATACGTGATTTGGGTATTTTGGAATTTCATGTAGATGGTTCGATAATGTCTTTTTATATTTGGTAAATTATGCTTGTCTGACAAAGGTCATGTCAAATAATCAAAGTAGTCTTTTTTTATTTCAATTATGCTTGTCTGACAAAGAAATATATTATGTTCATTCTTATGTGAAAATCCCATGACGAACTAGTCATGGTCGGTCCCAAGCCCGGATAAAGGAGGGTTGCGTTAGGTTGCCAGCCAGCGTTAAAC
>JBBUKS010000095.1:7909706-7930825 GCA_038050645.1 Hedychium gardnerianum | reverse complement strand
TAACATTAGCACAATAGTTTAATTGATCCATTCATTGAAATTTGCCATAGTTTAACGTTGGCTGGCAACCTAACGCAACCCTCCTTTATCCGGGCTTGGGACCGGACATGACTAGTTCGTAATAGTACAAGATGCATAAAAGATGAAAATAAAAAATAAAATCTCTTGAATGATAATTCATCAAAAGGATTTGTATTGAGTAGTCTTGTTACTGGTGAAAAGGTTGCATAATAATCAACACCAAATACTTGGATATAGCCTTTAGCCACCAACTTTGCTTAGTGATCAATTGAGTCATCAGGTTAAACTTGATTGTTTAAGCTCATCTGCAAGCCACTAGGCAAAGACCTGATGGAGGATTAAATGTATTCCTAGTATGTCGATCAAGGTGGGGCAGCAATCTCAAAAACCATTGCTTGTTTTTCTGTCACGATTAATATAACTTCCTAACTGGTTTAGAGTTTAGACACTTGGACATTGCAAACTCCTGCAGCGGAAGTGAAAGTATCTGGAAGAAAATATGATGGGCAGGTAACTTACACTTGCAAAGTGTAAAAGGAAGACATAGGTCAGAAGGTGCACAAGTGTGGAAAGATGTCTAGAACCATCAGACAAAGGAAACAATGGCAGAGGCATCTTTACTAGTGGAGAAAACCTGATATGTCATCAATGTACCTGCAGTGGAGGTGGAGTAAGTAGAGTTGGGGTAATTGACAAAATGGAACATCTTTACTAGAGAGGCAAATCAACGATATGGAAGTGGACAAAAAGAAAGGGGCATCTCAAGGAAGGTGAAGTTAGCTGAGACTGTATCAAGGTCATAGTAGCACTTGCGTTAAAGAGTATCTGCAAAAGATAGATTGAACAGATGAGGTGATAGCATATGTTGAAAGTTGAAACAGAGAGATATGTATCTGAAACATCAAGGAGTTGATAACATCCAACAGATGATGATTCTTGCATTTAGCCACCTAATTTTTGCAGAAAGTATATACACAAGTTTGCTTGTTTGGAAGGCAATACCCTGAGATGTATAAATGAAAAGAAAGTACAATGCATGTGTGCAAAGCATCATCAGTTCAAAAGGGTTTTTGATAGAGGCAATGAACTTATAGTTTTGACAAAGAAATTTAAATGTCTTGAGGATCTTGAACTGACAAATAAAAAAAAAGAATACAAGTAACAAAATAACAAAATAACAAAAACTCAACCTGGAAAAAAACAAACTGTGTCCTATAATGTCAGGCTGAACTAACTCAAATGGACTAGTAGATGGTAGCGATAAGGCTAGCAGGACTAACAGGTGAGTGTACAAATAAAAAGGGCCAGACAACTAAGATTTAGGTCTGATGCCAAGTTAAACCCCATAAATATTGGAGGTAGCATGTATAGTATCCCCAGAGCAACTTAGTTAACATAGTCTAGTAGTATATATTATATGAATTAACAAAATGTATTTTTTCATATGGATACATGGGTAAATAAAACTAATAGTGGTGCTCAATTTAAAGCTCAGGATGTTCGAAGAGTAATAAATTTCATGCCACATAATATCTCATATTACAGGGATGGAATGATTGTCCATGATGCTGACATGGTTCTGTCACAGTACCATAATATAATATATGCCAAAAGCTAACTGGCATGATCACATACATGGCACCACATTGATCAAAGTGAAGTAGAAATGTACCAAACTGCATCCATAAGATATCATCAAGGAAACCTTGTCTTCACATCAAGAAAAAAATCCATAAAAAATGTTTGCATGGAATGTAACACATTCTCATGAATCAAAAGTCATAGTAAGCCTATCCTTTTAACTTGAGAAGAAAATGAAAGAAATTGATCAAAAAAAAAAAAGAACAGTTGCACATGAACTTATTCACATTAGTAATAAGCCTATCAAGTATTGGAAACTGATCCAATACATTGTGATTTGTGAGTGTGTCAACCAACAATAATGCACTTAATCACAGGCAGACACTGACAGAAATGGAGATGGCTTTCTAGTTTGCATTACATAAAGGTAGAAAAAAAAAACCAGTACCTTGGATCAGTGAAAGATTTAGATTAGATAAAGAAGAAAAAGAATAAAAGAATTGTCATAATTGTTGACATCACAACTCCATTTATGAGAACACAAGCCTACTTCCTATATCAATCTTCTCTACATAATTTATTCAACTTCAGCAACCCAATTCCCAGGAAAAATAAAGAGAAATGACATTTTGAAATGGAAACAACTCAGTGTTAAGACAGACTAAATCATCATTCATGCTCCCAAATATGGCAGATGCTGATGTTGCTCTTTCTTGTGTTTCCATTGTTAATTAATTCCTTAATAATCTGATTTTCTTACTTCCTCCTTTTCTCAGTTCCCTGGTTTTACTTTTCTGTCTTTTGCATTTTTTCCATTTCTGCCAACAGAAATTGAACCGTAGACTTGTCCTAGGTTAAACTTGTACCATTCTACAATCAAAATAATCTACAATTTTAAACAAAATTCTAAATCACCTTCAGAAAAGCATCTTAAAAGTATAATAACTGGAAGTAGGCAAAGTAACTCTATTATACCTTATGCTTAATGTAAAGATCATGGATAGATGTAATCAAAAACTTTATATGTATGACAAACAGACAAAGTTAAAGTACCTTCAACAATAAATGACTAGAAACTCTATCCTCTTCTTCTCGAGTCCGCAAACCCTAATAAACATATAACATTAGCGGACTAAAACAAAGAATAATCTATTAAATATATGGACATAAGTTTTAAGAGAATACTTTATTTAGAGTCACACTTGATGTCCAAAGGCAATCGAATGTTCGTGTTGACATATAAAACCTACAAAAACTTTGATAGATCAAGTATGCAAAAACTATAGAAAAGCAATATGTTTAAGCTCTCACCTAGTATTCCAAAATTAATATAAAAAAAAATTCTGCCAAGGTACAAAATCATGTTTTGTGCATCTATTTGGGTATAAAATCATGGATGAACTGCATAACTGCCTATTGTAACAACAAAAAGAAAATCAAGCAGATAACAATCATACCGCTTCCTAGAATATGAAAAGCATTGTAAGATGCAAGATCGTCAGAGAGTTAACGTATGCAATTTAACTTATTCAGCTAATATCAAGAAATATGCTTACTTATACTAGGTTAGGGAGAAGGAACATAATCATAGACCAAATCACAATGACATAATATCTGTTAATCTAAACCTGGATAGAACTCAACCACCAAATTATACAATTTAATTTATGATTAATTTTTATCTGTTAATCTAAACCTGGATAGAACTCAACCACAAAATTATACGATTTAATTTATGATTAATTTTTATATGCTAACCTTTACCACCTTTAACCAATCTATCCCACCATTCAATTTTGACAAATTTATCCCAAACTATTTAAATCTCTAGCAATCTATCCCTTCATTAAATTTGCTAGGAAATTATGTTTAAACATTGACATAACATCATTCTAAGCTGATTGCATGTAATCAATGACACATAGATTTAATATATTTTATTTATCAATATTTTTTCATCTAATATGTAATAAGGATAAACAAAACACTATTTAAATCAAATAAACACTGAGTGTAATTGATGAGATCACAATTGAGTTTGATAAAATTCATTTTATTTTATCATATAATTGTTTAGTAGTAAATGGACAATAAATGTCATGGAGGAATAAAAAATTTTGAGAATCAAAAATAGAATAGAATTAAATTGTGTGTGTGTGTTATTAATAGAAAGCAAAAGGAAATTTCAAAGGATACCTGTGGTCTCCATGCTTTGAGTATGTAGTAGCCAAAGACCCACTAAACCCAACACCCAAAACTGGCAAACCTGTAATTTCAGATTGGGATCAAATTATGCTAGTAACAAGAGAACATTCACATGACCATCAATCAGCATGGTTATAACAGTGAAGTAGTCACCATGCTGTGCAATACACCTCATTCAGAAGCTCATTGCATTTATTTAAAGAAAGTTCACGTCATTTCCATGGTGGTAACATTTCCAAGGAACGGTCTATCTTTTGAGACAGATTTCTTCCACACCATGATTGTGCTTCCTTAGAGGGAGAAGAGATGAAAGCTAGCGATAGTAGGGGGGAAAGCAAACAAAAATAGGTACCGGTGAGGGCTCTGAGGACACTATGAGCGTACACGAGGCAAGAGTAGTTTTTGGTGTAGATTGATGAGAGAGAGAAAGAGCGCTCTGAGGACGTTATGAACATACATGAGGCAAGAGTAGTTTTTTGGTGTAGATCGAAGAGAGAGAGAGCTCTGAGGACACTATGAACATACATGAGGCAAGAGTAGTTTGTGTAGATTGACGAGAGAGAGAGAGAGAGGTGAGGGCTCTGAGGGCGCTATGAACATACATGAGGCAAGAGTAATTTTTGGTGTAGATTGACGAGAGAGAGAGAGAGAGAGAGAGATCTAGGAACACAAGAAGAAATGTCTACGACAAAGTTATAAACAAACGAAAGGATAGCATTAAACTATCTTCAAAGGTTCCTATGCAGAGAATCCCTATTCAAGTACTATCAATATTACATCAAGACTATTATCTAAACTTAATGACGTCCAGGTCCTATGTCTATGTTGCATGATCCAGATTTCTTCCACACCATGATTGTGCTTCCTTGGAGGGAGAAGAGATGAAAGCTAGCAACAGTAGGGGGAAAGGAAGAATAGGTACAGGTGAGGGCTCTGAGGACACTATGAGTATACATGAGGCAAGAGTAGTTTTTGGTTCAATTGACACAGAATCATTTGGAAGAAAAACAGCCAAGATTTTTCTAACATTTTTCTCTCCCTCATTTTTCCACCAATCAAAGGAACAACTAAATATTTATTTTTCCATCCTACCCTTCCCTCTTCTTTATTTACCTCAAAGGAAACACAACCTAAAGATGCTTTACCAAAGGCCACCTTCTCCTCCTATGGGTTGGCAACCATGGTCCCATATGTTGCTAAATTTACGTGTGCATCAGTTAAATAAAGTTTCATTTATTTTTGTTAAGTCAAGTGACATACAAATCAATATACCTGGGTATTTAATTCTGCCTAATTCTAGTAGATCAACTTGTTCTGATTGCAACTTGGCACCGGTAAAAGTAAAAAATGAAAACTTGAAAAAAAATATGCATCACAAGATCAAGAATCACATAGCAACATAAAGGTGTATTTAGTCTACTCTTTGTATGAACCTGGTCTTGAAAGCTTTAAAGCGCGATTGTATGCTGACAAGGCCATTTCCTGTGCTGTCTGGAGGCTAGCAAATTGTGTAGGAGTCTACAAAAAAAGATACAAAGGTGGCCTCTATAAAAATGCCTATCATGTTCTGCATTTGTATCAAGGAAAAGGATGGAAAGTGAGTATCTTTTTTCAAAATAAATGGATGCACAAAAAGCCCACTCAATATGGGAATAAGGACATGGTTCCTAACTTCAACAAACAAAAAAAAATCATGCCATGTTAATAGCAGTTTTCATTTTTAAGCATTGTGACAGGTCAGAAAAGAAAAAGGAATATTGCATTGTCATCTATAAAAAACAGAGGCCCGATCCTAAAAGGTAGATGGTGTGTGTGGTCCACTCATGCTTATAGGCTTCATTATGTTAGCTTAAAATTAGAATGAGCATTAATTAACATTACCCTAGCAAAGATGTAAACAAACCAAACATTTGTCAACAAGCCTAGCACTTGTCTTGGTAAGAACCCATTACATGGTCTGGAACCCTAAATAGATAAGCCTAGCAGCTAGATTAATAAATAAGTTATGCATGAAAACAACTAGCAGAAAATAGTTAATATTCATGAGCAAAGCTAGTGAGTTTTGCATGAAAAATTTGTACAGAATAAAAAAAAAAACACAATAAGGAGGAATCTTGATGAGCAAGAATATATGATCATTTAAGTTATATGTGTAAATTAACTATCCAATGTTACATTATTAATAGATTGATGTATTACTATATATTATTGAGTATTGACCACTCAAGGCAATTAGGAAAGAATGCAAACAAAATTAGAATATAGTCAAGATAAGAATCCTTATATGCATGCGAGGAATTGTTAGAAACAATAACAGTAAAGTACTAATAACTAGAATTATTGGATGTAACTTTAAAAAATGATAAACTAAAAAAATAGGCTAAGATGGCATGAACATGTTCAGATATGATCAATAGATCCATAGACATGTTGAACCAATAGAGATGTAAGTGTCATAATACGAATAAAAGTAATTCAAAGTATCCTAATATTACTTATGATATTCTCTTCCACAAAGTTCATCGGAGGAATAATATCCATGTCCAAATAGTTGGACTAGCATGGCTTGATGGTCATGACAACATAAGTTTGCTTAAATACTTAAAAGTATTGTATAAATATAATATATAATCAAAGTTCCATAGATGAGTGAAAATGTTTTTCATTTAAATTATGCATTACTCATACTTAAAAAGAAAATGATAGAAAAGTTATTAGTAACATTTTAAATAAAATCATTTTCATGTATTAATCTGAATTTAGCTAAATTATGTGCATAAGGTTGATTTTAGTTGAACTCAGTAAAAGCTAGAGTTCATCTCAAGTTCAATAAGATTTTTGACAAACATGAAAGTTTTTTTTATCTTAGTTGAACTTGAAAACCGTAAGTTTATATTAAGAAATCTTGAACATTGTTAAGGTTGTTATGTCTCGTTAGCTACACTTCACTGTAATCTCCCAATTCTTTCGTGATTACAGATCGAAATCTCAAAAGTGAGGATAAACGACGCACCTTTCCGAGAAGTTGAATCATGGATTTCCTGGAGTAGGGGACAACAACTTCAAGAACCGTGTTGGACGCCCCTGGCATGGACATCATCCATCCAAGCGCCTGTTGCATCAGCGGTATCCAATCAAAGTCCACACTCAACATCCCATGATTCCCCAATCAAATGCAGCAACGGAAAGCGAGAAGTCGACATATGTAGAGAAAGAGCGAGGAGAACAATACAAGGGACGAAAGAGGAGAGACCTGGGAAGCGCCGCCGGAGAGGTAGATGACAGCCTGGGTGGGGGAGGAGTGGATGGCCTCGACCGCTGCTCGAATCCACCCCTCCGTCATCGCAACTGCACCGGATGCTTGTTTTGTCGGACACAGATGAGACGAGCGCAGGTGACTGCGTTCACAAACCTCGAGTCGACTAAGGTCATATGCATTCACAGGAAGACTGCCCCTAAAATATTTTTAAAAAATGCGCACTCTATTTTCATTATAGTTCGAAAGCACCACATTATATTTTTTTTATAGCAGTCATTATAATAGTTAATATAATAAATAAAATTAACTTAACTTAACTTAATTAAAATTATTATATCAAAAATATTAATATCAAAATATTCTTTGTTAAGTTGATCAAATTATCTAAATTTAATTAAAATCCTTCCAACTCAATTAAAATTATTTCAATATTATTATACTCATTTAATATTATAATAATTAATTATTATAAGTTATAATAATTATGACTACACTGACTATAGTAATATTAAAATAAAAGTATTATTAGAATAAAAATGTGATGTTATATTTGATTATATTTGATGATAATAAAAATAAGAGACATTTTACTCAAATATTTTTTTATGATTAAAATTCAATTAATATTATTAAAAAAATAAGGGAAACTTTAAGGCAATGATAAAATTATTATTTTATGATTTAAAAATTATGAATTTAAATCGTGAAAATAATTTAAGATAAAAATGCATATAATAAATTTAATATGATTCAATTCTTTTTCAAAACTTGTATTTTATTTTTTAATTAAAAAAGGTATCTACAGACTTATTAAATGAGAGCCATAGATAAAAAAAATATTGTTGTGTTAAAATGGATTAAAACAAATTATTTAGTGCCTACACACATGTGATATAAAAAAAATATTGAATATATTGAATCCGAAGATCCGGTTTATGAAAAAAATTCATTTACAGTTAGAGTATCTACAGTACAGTCAGAGTAAGTTTTCGGAACGGATAATTAAAAATCAATCTTTCGTGATTGTACGTTTTATTTAAAAAAAAATCTATAAATATATCCTAATTGAGAATTAAATCATGATATATAAAAAAATAATTAATCAAATAAGATAACGTTAAATTTGGAGTGATCGGTTCGACTTCACGAAAAAAAATTATCGATCACCCAAATAAATTGAAAAATGTTAATAAAAATTCATTTAAATAATTAATATTTTTAAATTTATTTTTTATTGAAAAAAAAATCATTGCAGCTGAAATTCAAATATCCGGGCCAAACCGTGACATACAATTGTGGCAAAAGGCGAAACGCTCACCCCAGCGCCCCCGCCAATCCATCCCAGGACCAACACGGAGGAGGTAAATCACGAGGACTAGTTTAGCCAGCCCGAACAGTGACTAGTGCATAAAAAGGGCAGGAACCTGTCTACTAGCCAGGATTTGACCCAAGACCTCATTGTGGCAACATCTCATGCACTAGCCATCAACTCATCCCGTGGGACCAAACCGTGACATACAAGATTTTATGCAACGTACAATGCGGTAATTCATTGTTACATTTTATACTTTGTATTTACCTTTCACTTAAATTGGTAAATCCCTATGCAACATGATTATTCAAAGACAAATCCCAAACACAACGATTCAATTGTTGCTCAAGTGGTGCGAGATTTAACTGGATTGAGTGATGAGAACAAATCAAATCTGAAGAAAAGCAAGGCATAGACTTGAATTTACGAGACATATTCCAAACCATGGATGACCAAAGTTCGAACAACAGGAAACTCAGTTCTTGGCCTTCTGGTAAATTCAGCAACTCCTTCCACTGAGGATCTGAAAAAATTTGACCAAATCCCAAGCAAAGCATTCTTAAAAAGCAGTTCAACTTTGATGATCAAATTTATGATCCAACCCCAAGCTGTTTTCCTTATTCATGTAGAGACTTTAGTTACTTGCTCCATCATTGACTTGGGAATTAGGATGTGTATTTGCATTCTTGGTGTGATTTTACGTTAATAAACATTCTGAATTCTGAAACCACATTAGTTTTTAAAAAAAAAAATGGGGAGCAGGTTAATCTCTCAAGAATCCTAGTATAAATGAAAAATCAAAAGCAAGTTAAAAATATGGGCTGACCAACGACTCCAAAGATGGTCAAAAACAAATGATATAAATAATAAATGTACTACAGCTATAACAACTACAACAACCGGGAAAACAAACACTTGGTGATTCAAATACAAGGGGGCAAACTTAAATTGTTAATTATAGCAGCAATACTGCAGTGAGATCATTGTACATTCGTTCTTCGCTATGATGTTATGGTAAATAAAACTGAGAAGGTAAGAAGAAAATATAAGATAAATTTCACTGATGACTTCAAATTTTTCAGCACTATATCTGTGACACATCATTTACATTCACACTAAAAACAAGCATTTTGAAAGAAATGGAGTGAAATGAGAAATTACATCAGTATTATATGTGGTAGCTGTATGGGAAAGTTATGATTGTGGTTCTGAAGTCGTTTGCGAGATAAGGCGAACTTCGTAAAAATCAGCTTCTCCTCCTTTCCCTGAAGTGTACATTATATTATTGGAAGAGAAGAAATTGAATTCTTATACCAACAAATTTACAATATGCAAAAGAGCAGAAGACAATCACCAATTTCTGCAGCAATTCCTGGTCCAAAGAATGATGTGAATTTTGCCTGAAGTGATGTAAATACTTAGTGAGAGTTGCAATTCACAAAGCTTTCACTCCATGATAATAGAAAAATTCCTAGCGTCAATCCTAATTTGCTACTCTTTATTACAGTCTGAAATGAAAAAAAGAGGAGTGGCATACCTGTCTTCGTTCAAAATCAGATAATTTCAAAGCTTTTGCTTCAAACACTAGAACTAAGCAATATTTTCCATCTTCTGTTACCTAAAGGGGACAATAGTAATAAACCAAAGCAGTGCAACAATTAAACAAGGAAGAAATGTGACCAAAGAAATAGCACAGCTTCATTCTTAGCTGAAGTTTGGATAAAGAAGAAATCTTAAGAGTATATCACAGAATTAACAATATCAATTTGGAATATCTGGTGCAATAGAACATCTAAACCATTAGGCTTTGTTTTTTCTAAGAACTACATGGTCAAGATAAATACCAAAGGCTGGTTTGAGACTTGTACAGGAGTACAGTGTGGCTGTTAAACTTTGAAAACGGAAATGAAAATCTATTTCCAAGAATATCCATCTAACCATACTAAAACTTGTCTCAACCAGACATTGCCATCTACCAGCAAGTATCTGAGAAAATATTATTACAAAAAATTAAACCATAGACAAATTACAGCATGAGATAGTCAAGAGTTGTGCTGCATTAAACATGTATTGCATCAGCAATTCAGGTAAATATTTCTTTAAAAAGAAAAAAATGGCATTGATGGCATTCAATTATCATCCATTATAGGAACGGAAGCTTCCCTGTATTTTGTATTCTATCAACCTCCAAGATCGTAAACAGACATGTTTTAATAACCTTCTAATGGTAAATCATTATCTAGAAGTGGATCAATAAAAAAATTGTTCTAATTAATCCGACATTTACAAAAGCTTCATTCTTAGCTTAACTAATTTTATTGGAGTCTATGAGGGATATTTGTTTCTAAGATCAAACTATGGTATTCAGAATGTTGTTACATGTGATGTCTTTTTCTAAATAGAGGCTAAACTAAAATTTCCTAATGTTAGAAATATTTTCCCAATTAAAATGTTTCTTCCTATTGTCCTGTTCGTCTGCTTGCTTCACCCGACTACTCCGCTCCTTTTCCCTCAAAATCATGGACAACACTCCCATCATTGTGTGACTTTGTCCCACGCCAACCTCATGCCCTGCGACTTCTTTAGTGGAAAGAAGGTAACTCATCTAGTTCATCCCCTCCACGACCTAATCCTCTTCACTTACTTGATTCTTATCGACATGTCAACCAAATCATGTTGCTGAAAATGCTTGTCGATGTATCTTTTCAATGGTTGAACGGGGAGGTGTCATCATCTTGTCAGCAGCTCGATACAACAAGATCATTAGAAAGGAAATATAGGTCAGGACATGTAATTAGTAGACACACCCTTTCAAGTTGGTCAACATACCCCTTTGAGTTAGTCGTGACTAATCTATATTTATTAATCATCAAGACACCCCTTTTGGATAACAACACATTCTTTCGGGTACTTGCAAGATCGAGGTAAATGCCGAAGTCTTTTTCTTTAAGATGATATATTGCTCCACCTAGGTATTTACGGATTATCGACAAATTGTCTCCAAAGATATAGTGACCTTCAACTTGAACTCGAAGACGGGAGCATTCCAAATTCTGAATTTTGACAAACTTTCAAAAATGGAGGAGAAGAACTCACGAGGAAGATGTGATTGAAATTGTTGCTCCCTAATCCGCATGAATTCTAGAAACCATAAAGAACTCGAAAACAGGGAAACACAATTATTTAGCATGGATCTTGTTTCTTCATAACATGGCAAAACAAATAAATGTTGTAAACTGTAATTACAACAATATAACCTAAATGCAGCAAAAGAGACATTGTCGTACAACGTCGTACAAGAATTTGTAATCCCAAGTAGGAAGAAGCTGCAACAGCGAAAGGATGGTCTTCGAAGGAGTTAGGGTGGCGGCGCCGCAATACCTTCATCAATGGGAAACAAAGGTTGTATCGTGATACCCAAATCCAATGGGGACCATCCCCTTATATAGAGAATCTGATCCATTGTCAGCCCATTAATGATAACGGATCAGGCTAAAGGGTTCTACATATTTAACCCACATCCAATAATCCGAAACTCAATATATCTTAGTTAGATCACTTGAACAAGTTTAATTCGTATTCGCATATCCAAATTACAATTAAGCCCACATAATAGAGATAATACCAACAATCTCCCACTTGGGCTATTTATGATGTGTATGTGATATAGAGGAAACTTTAGTTGATATCAACTTTATGGGTACAGAATACCCCTGTAAACAATCTGATCCATTAACTTCATTGGTATAGGACTAAAAAGGTCATAACTACTATATATGCCTGTAACAAGACTTAACAATAATCACAATACCAATGTCATTAATGACATAGATCACATCTATGTGTAGTATATAAATTACATGAAATGTGATCAATACATATCAATTTTTAACCGGTCCTAAGGTGATCCAAAAGGGCCTGATCATATTTGCTAAGACTTTATGCTAAATTGTAACAGTAAATCATGATCTAAACCTTATGATTCCAAAAGGAATTCATATCATATTTACAAAAACCAAATGTTAAATAGCAACAGTAAATCATGATACTTTATTCCAGAATGTCAAACAAACAAATAGTATTCTCATTAAATGTTCTGAACTTTAAGTACGTACAATAATCAAAACAAAACGTTTGTCTTTATTAACAAATATAGAGTAATAAAATAAATACAGCTCTCACTAGATGAATTTTTCTTCCATAAAAAGAATTCTCATATCCACAACATACGCATAAAACACCTTAGGCACAAAGCACTTGGTCAGTGGATCGGCCAACATGAATGAAATCTGTGTTGATGTGCTCTATCATGATCTGACGACTCTGAACTCTTTCTTTAACCGCTAGAAACTTGATGTCGATGTACTTAGACTTCGACGAACTACGGTTGTTCTTGGCATAAAGTTCTGCGGCTTTATTATCACAGTTGATCCTCAATGGTATGTTAATGTCATCAATAATCTGTAACGTTGTGATGAAGTTCCGCAGTCATATCCCGTGATTAGATGGTTCGTAGCACATTATCAACTCTGCCTCCATAGTAGAAGTAGCTACTAGCGTCTGCTTGATGCTCTTTCAAGATATAACCCCTCCAGCAAGCATGAAAATATAACTTGAAGTGGATCTTCTGTTATCCAAGCATCCATCAAAATTAGAGTTTGAATAACCAATCACCTCCAGTGATCTGACCTCTGATACGTGAACATGTGTCCGTTAGTTCTCTACAAATACCGCATCACTCTCTTCACCACTTTCAAGTGTGACGATCCTGGGTTATTTACGTATCTGCCTAACATCCCCACTATGAACGTTATATTTGGACGTGTACAAACTTGTACATACATGAGATTTTCCACAGCTGATTCATAAGGGAATTGTTCCATCTCTTTTATTTCAAGTTCAAATCGTGGACATTGCTGCAAACTCATTTATAGACATAGGTGTGTCACCAGGTGCACAGTTTTGCATATCATACCTTATAAGAACATTTTCAATATAGACTTTCTGTGAAAGTCCAAGAATACCTCTTGAATGATCACGACATATCTATATGCCTAAAAGAAAAGATGTTTCACCAAGATCTTTCATTTCAAAATTAATGGATAGAAATTACTTGGTTTCATGCAACAAACCTTTATTATTGCTTGCAAGCAATATATCATCCACGTATAAACAAGCATAACAAACTTACGCCCACTGAACTTGACATATATACACTAATCAACAGAGTTCTCTTTAAATCCTTATGGAATAACCACTTGATCAAATTTTCGGTATCATTCATGGGACGTCTGTTTTAAGGACTTTTTTAACCTACATACTAAGTGCTTTGAGTCCTAAGACTCAAAGTTCTCCGATTGCACCATATATAGACTCATCAATATCACCATTGAGAAATGCAGTCTTTACGTCTATTTAGTATAACTCTAAATTATAATGAGCTACAAGTGTCGTAATTACCCTGAGGGAGTTTTTCGTTGACACAGGCGAGAAAGTCTCCTTGAAATTAATATATTCCTTCTGAGTGAATTCTTTGGCAACAAGACGAGCCTTATACTTGTCGACATTACCTCTTTAATCCCGTTTTGTTTTAAATATTCATTTGCAACCAACGGGTTCGTACCTTCAAGCAATTCGACAAGTTTCCAAACGTCATTATTTGTCATAAACTTCAACTCTTCTTTCATAGCGTTAATCGACCTTTCAAGGTTAGAGCATTGTTTAAGAAAAATGCAGGATTACTTTTCAGCCCTATGTCAAACCCATGCTCTTGGAGATAAACAGTAAACACTTGTGGTTGAGGAGGTTGAGATATCTGCTCAGCAATCTGTGACAGTGCCTCAATCTCAGTGGAAGGTTCCTCCAATTGCATTGGAGATGATATGGGAATATATTGACTCACTACTCCTACTATATGTGCAATATCTGTAATACAAGGTATGAAAATCACACCGCTACTTATTGCACTAGCTAACGCTTTCCTCAAAAGATATTTCTCTCACCTTACCACTCTCATTGTCCTCAATAAATTTGGAGTTTTCCGTTTCAAAGAAGGATCTATTTAAGGGATCACAAAATTTATACCACCTTAACTTCTCAAAGTAACCCACAAAACTATAGCTAACTGTCCTTGAGTCTAGTTTATTTTCATGAGGCATATAAGGCCTAGCCTATAACTCCAGACGTATTAATGCCTAATGCTAGGCTTCCTATCCGTCTACATCTAGAATGGAGTTTTAGTTACCGCCTTACTCGTACTTTGTTAAGTAGGTAAACTGCAGTCTTGAGTATCTCACCCCACAAAGACTCCGATAAAGAAGTAAAAGTCATCATACTTCTTACCATGTCTTTTAGAATACAATCGTGTTGCTCAGCTACACCAGAAAGGCATGGTATACTGAGGCATAATCCCACACTCAGCAAGGTAATTTGCAAAAAATCTTAAACGTTGTTCACCTGATGCATAATATCGACCATAATCACCTCCACAATCGGATCTAACGGATTTAATTTTCTTACCCAGTTGAAGTTCAACTTTGGTTTTGAAAATCTTGAATATGCCCAACGATTGTGACTTTTCATGAATAAGGTGCAGGTAGCTGAATCGAGAGTAGTCGTCTATGAAGTTAATAAAATATGTGTGTCCATTACATGATGTCTTAGGGAATGATCCACAAATGTCCATATGTATTAACTTCAAAACGTCACTACATCGGCTTGCACTCTTATTCCTCTTATTAGTTTTCCCCTTAACACACTCTATACAGACATCAAAGTCTGACATGTTAAGAGAATCGAGAATTCCATATGACATTAACCTTTCTAAGGGTTGTTTGAATATATATCTCAAACGCATATACCACAACATGCAAGAATTCTCATTAGTCAAATTGCGTTTTGTACCTATACTATGCATACTCACGTTGTCAACCGTAGAAGTTAAGGTGTTTAATTTTTAAAGCTTATCAACAAGGAATCATTGTCAACCAACACTGAATTTAAGAAAATATTAAATATTTCATTTACAAATGAACAAGAATAACCTGATTTGTCCAAACAAGAAATTGAAATTAAATTCCGTCTGAAAGACAATACAATAAAAATATTTTCTAAATCTAAATAGACATCATTTCCTAAACAAAGCCTAAAAATATCTATGAACTCGACTTTTGCCTTCTTTTCATTCCTTGATATATCTTTCACCATCAAGTAGAAGTCAGCGCCTGAGACAGCCTTGTATAGTGACACTTATGTGAGTAGTAGCACCGGTATCTATATTTGTGGGTACAATAGCTAAATTGACTTCTAAACTAACAAAATTAAGAAGTTTACTTTTCTTTACACGCAGTTGACATATTTGGGATAGACTTTCTTCATATGACATTTTTTCTTGCAGAAGAAACAAGTGAACTCCTAATCCTATTTTTTGTGCTCCTTAGGACCAAAACTCCTAAAATCTGCAATTTGCTTTCTTTTTCCTCTTTTTGTTCAACCCTTGAGAACCAAATGCTAGGTGAGCACTTTTAGATGCATCACGCCTCAATCCTTCATCCTCTTGCATGCACTGAGGTATATGAAATCTTAAAAGTAGTGAACCGTGCAGGCAGAGACATCAAGACGAAATGCACTAATATACACTCAAACATTTCGAATTTTAGTGCTTTCAGACTTGTGGCGATATTAGACATCTCTATAATGTACTCCCTGATGTTTTCTTTGCCACTATATCGTATAGTCACCAACTTCGAAAGAAGTGTGGTGGTCTCGACCTTTTCGTTTGTCATGCTAATTGGCTAAGGAAACTCCTAGCATCCTCTCTCTCAGATATCGAACCTTTAATTGGTGCTTGTGTGGGACTCATGCGGTTCGATCACTCCCACAACTGAAATTCAGCCCTCTGCTCAACAGTGCTAGTATTAGTGAGGGGTGCAAGGCGATCATTCCTCAATGCATAATCTAAGTTCATGCAGCCTAAGATTATGATAATATACTTTTTCCATTCCGCAAAATTCAAACTAGTTAGTATGAAAATGTTATTAATAATGATTGATTGCATTAGAATTCAAAGAGAGTAAATAATGTAAGCTCACGATGTAATAAAAGCCAAGAACTAATATAAATGAATAATAAAATTATGCATCTAAATGGACTATTTATGAAATATCAAATACAACACTGCATTTTAATCTATAGATTAAAAACTTATTAGCAGTATTCTCTAATATAACTCAACTTTAGGTGGTCACATATTGTGTCTTCCTTTGAGCCGCCACATTTTGCGCATATTGTACACTTTATATGAGTTATATGTTGGTCTCTGACGCAGCGTAAGCTATCAAAATGTTCAAAGGCTCCGAATCAGGCCTAAACATTGGAATTTGGGTCTGAAACTTAGCGGTTACGGGTTCCCCTATAACAAACATAGATTTTCAAATTCTGCACATTTGAGCGCAGACATAGCCTGATTTCGAGTCTCGAGTCAAAAGTTATGACCTCCGAAAGATTGCTTTGTAGAACTCGCATCAATAGCTTACAATAACTATAATCAATCACACAATATGTCTTCCTTTAAGCCAGCATATTTTGTGCATGATCTGAACAAAGTAAATTTTGTTCCTTAGTTGTAAGCTACCCTTAAACATATATCTGACATAAAAGTAATTTTCTTTTGAGCCTGTTGAATACTTCCGAAGATTCCCTTAATTATAGGGATTATGATTAATCCCTTAATTGGATTATGATTGATCCCTTAATTGTAGGGATTATGATTAATTTAGATTAGCTTAATTATAGGGATTGAAATTGATTGTAATTAATGATTGATAGGCATAATTTTAGGATCTTTTTTCTCTCCTTACGTATATAAATACCTAGCGGATCAAGATGTGTAGAAATATATTATCTCTTTTAGCCATCTCTCACCTAATTTTTTTTCCCTCTACTCGGGTTCTCTCTGCCCACCCCGTCTCCTCCACGTAATGACGCCGCCCAGCCAGAGGAGCCATCGCGCCTCCGAAGCGAAGAGCTCCGCCGTCTCAAATCAACTACTCGGGTTTTTCAGCTTTTGTTACTGACAGTCCTCGCGCCGCCACTACTGACGAGACTTGAATCTCTGCTGCCACTGCTATCATCTCCTACGTCTTCAGATTCTAAACTTAATTTGGCTACCACTATCAAATTAAATGAGATCAACTATCTCTTATGGTCACGTTCGTTTAAAGGTTCATATTCTGTCCGGTCCTCCCAACCCTAAAGATCCGAAATATTCATATTGGATTTTGGATGACTGTTCTTTGGCTACTCAACAGTATAGAGGAGTTCATGAGCACTAATGTTATGTTCGTGGAAATTGCCAAAGAGATGTGGGATGTCTTATGTGGCATGTATTCGAATGATAAGAATGTTTCTCGTGTTTTCGAATTATATGAAAAATCCTTCCCTTTTTGCCAAGACGGTCAATGTTAGTAACTATTTTGCTATTCTTAAGGGGTTGCCGATGAAATTCTGTTATATCATCCTCTCTCTTGTAATGCTCATACTTGGAAGAATAAATGGGAGGAATTCTTGATCGCGAAGTTCCTATCTGGTTTAGATTCCACTCTACGATCGGTTCGGGATAATCTGCTGGCAAGTGATAACATTCCCATGTTATCGAATGCTCTGTGTTGGATTCTTTGTGTGACTATGGGCAGTCCTGACACCAGTTTTTTTTTATCTTCCGACACTTCGGCTATGGCTGCTCGCAGTCGTGGGTTCTTTCGGGGTCGTAATAGTGGTCGCGGTCGTGGTCGTGGAATTGATACCACCCGGAATGGTCGTTCGTGTGTTCACTATGGTCGTTCCAACCATGCCTTCGAGAAGTGTTGAGCAAAGTTTGGTAAGCCTGACTGGGTTAATAATGTATTTATCGAACTATCGACTCCATAATCGGACATTGGCGATCACAGTGATATGGTCTCTGTTTTTTGCACTGGTTATGAGAAATTACTTCGCTCTTCTGCTAACATTCCCTCTACCACTGCTGCCTCATCCTCTACAGGTGCGTTTGTTGTGTCTCATGATAAGTCTTGAATGCTGGATTCTGGTGCGTCTGCTCATATTACTGGTAACAAGTCTGTTTTCTCTTCCTCTTTTGTTTCCTCATCTTTATCCCCTGTTCGTCTAGCCAATGATACCTATTCTCTGATTACGGGAATAGGTCTTGTTAAGCCCACTGCAAATATCACTCTTGATAATGTTCTCTTTGCACCTAAATTTTCTATTAGTTTACTATCTATAAGCTGACTAATGATTGGTGGAGGACATAAACCTATACTATCTGGATTCAATTACACCTGCGAGTTCCCGAGCACTCTCAGCAACTGTGTCTCCTTATCAATAGCATTGTCGTCTAGGTGGTCCATCTTCTTCCACTCTTAAAAGTTTAGTTCTCATTCCGTCTACTGATTTCCAGTGCAAGTCCTGTGAGTTCGGCAAACACCATTGTACTTCTTTTCCTTCTAGAGTTGAAAAACATAATTCTTTTGCATTTGAACTTGTTCATTGTGATGTTTGGAGACCTAGTAGAGTTGAGTGTAGAGGAGGCTTTCAGTATTTTATAATTTTTATTGATGATTATTCTCATATGACTTGATTATATTTACTCAAAAATAGGAGTGAGATTCCTGAGGTGTTAACATTATTTTATAATGAAATAAAAACCCAATATTCTATTGCCTTGCCCATTCTTCATACTGATAATGTACTTGAGTTCACTCAAAAGATTGTATCTACATTATATGATTCTCGCGGCATAATTCATCAAACCTCTTACTCATACACTTCCCAACAAAATGGAGTTGCTGAATGCAAACACCATCATATTTTAAGCATAGCTCGTACTCTTCTTTGTCACATGCATGTTCCTAAATTTTTGTGGGGTGATATTGTTACATGGGGATATCCCCTTCTCTTGTCTTCATCCTGACAAATATCTTTTCTCTGTCTCCTCGCATATTTGGTTGTGTTTGTTTTGTTCATAATTTTACTGCTAACTTGGATAAATTATCTCCTCGCTCCATTAAATGCATTGGATATTCTCGGACACAAAAAGGATATCGTCTTGACCCACTCACAAAATGCAAATACACCTGTGCTGATGTTTTTTTGAGTCTCAGCCATACTTTTCCCCCGTATGGCTCATGATACATTAGCATCTCCTCCATTACCTATCCCACCATCTATGTCTCCCACTACACATGCTTCGTCTCCTAAACCATTGCAAGTGTACACGAGGCATGCTCGGCCAGAACCAGATTCATGTCCCTCACCTCCTCTTCCTGCAGCTCCTGATGCTCCTCGCCCCTCCGTTATTAGTATTCGTTCTTGCACAACCTTTGTCTAAGCATATCTCATGTGATTACCTTGGTCCTGTGTTCCGCACTTTTGATGTTTCTCTATCATCTACAGAAGTTCCAACTTCATATTCTGAGGCTTGGCGAACTGCAATGGATGAGGAAATGTCTACCCTTATCTCTCATGGTACTTGGAAGCTAGTGACTACACTACCTTCTGTTGATATTGTTGCCTATCGTTGGGTGTTTACTCTGAAATTTAAAGCTAACAGTATTATTGATCGATACAAAGTTCGTCTGGTGGCCAAAGGATTTACACAGACATATAGTGTTGATTATTTTGAGACGTTCTCTCCTACTGCCTACTTAAATTCTATTAGAGTTCTATTTTCTTTGATTGTCAATCAATCTTGATCAATGTATCAGCTAGATGTGAAAAATGCCTTCCTTTATGGCGATTTGCACGAGACCGTTTTTATGGAGCAACCTCTAGGGTATATTGCTTGGGGGGAGAATGCTACAATGGTTTACAGACTTAAAAAGGCTACTTATGGTCTTAAACAAAGCTCCAGAGCCTGGTTTGATAAATTCAGTAATATAATCAGAGTTTTTGACTTTAAACAGTGCAAATCAGATCATTCTGTATTTGTACGACAGAGCACGAATGGGATTGTCATTCTTATTGTTTATGTTGATGACATTCTAATATTCAGCAGTGATATATGTGGGATAGACGAAACAAAGAAGTATTTGCAGCAGCACTTTATGACGAGGGGATATGAGACGTCTTAAGTATTTCTTGGGAATTAAAATTGCTCACAACAAATTTGGAGTTTCATTATGCTAATAGAAGTATACTACAGATCTTCTCAAAGAAAATGAATTACTTGGAACGAAGGCAGTTGATACGCCTATGGATATCAATTCAAGTGTTTGGGATGATACCGGAGAGTTCTTTGAGGATAAGATAAAATATAGATGGCTTGTTGGGAAACTCATCTACTTAACAATAACGAGACCTGACATCTCCTTTGCAGTTGGAATAGTCAATCGTTTTATGGATAAGTCGAAGCAAGTTCATTGGGATGCCGCTATCAAAATTCTTAAGTACATTAAGAAATCTCCAGAAAAAGTGTTGTCATTTAAGAGAAATGGGCACCTAAACATCGAAGCCTATTCTGATACCAACTATGTTGGATCTAAGACCAAACAGTCCACTTCTGGGTATTGCACTTATGTAGGGGGAAATCTAGTAACATGGCGAAGTAAGAAATAAACTGTTGTTGTTAGGTCGACTGTCGAAGCTGAGTACAGGGTCGTGGCTCATAACTGAGATGTTATGGCTGAAGAATTTGCTTGAAGAATTAGGATTCACCTACAATGAACCACTGTCAATGTACTGTGATAA
>JBBUKS010000095.1:7895529-7908603 GCA_038050645.1 Hedychium gardnerianum | reverse complement strand
GCAGATCGAAGGACGGCGACAGCGCGGAAGAATCGTCGGTAGGGCAACGAGACGGCGCATCAGTCCCTTCACTTGAGCCCGATAAATGAAAGAAAAATTACAAAAGCACCCTTTCACATTATTAGTTTTACTTTTTACTCCTCTTAATAATTAAGATGATATTCTTATTTATATTTAAATAAATTTTATTTTATTTTATTATTTTTAAAATTTTATAATCTTCCTTTTTTTTATCTATTTTCGAATTATTAAATTATATTTTTATTTTTTAATATACGATAAAGACAATCATAAAATTACAATTAAGCTGACAATAAAATTAACCATAAAATTTTGGCTAAGTGACAAGTTAATTAGTTTGATCATCATTTGAGCAATTATAAGATAAAGAGTTAGATCTTTTGAGTGATTAATTAGGTATTTAAGATTTAAATTTTAATTATAATATATTATAAATAAAAAATAATAATAAAATAATAAATATAAAAATATTGATCGTTTGAATGAATATTTGTGAGTATTTTTTTATTTATTTGGATGATCGATGAAAATTTTTTAGGATCAAATTAATTATTTTCAAGATTAATCGATTCATAGAGTTGTATATCTAGATTATTAAAAAAAATATAAGATAAAAAGATAAATAAATGTATGAGGAAGAAAAAAGAGTTTTTTAAAATTTTAATTATATAATTTGATAAATTTAAAAGTAAGATTATAATTGCGGTTTTAAATCTGATACATTTGTAATTTTAAGTAAAATTAGCAATTAACCCCTTTCTTTTTTTTCAAAATAGACCACATAAAAGTGAAAAATAAAAAAATTAAAGGGCAAAAATTAAAAAGATGCCTCAATCTGTAATAAAATGATTAATTAAATCGGATAACGTCGGATCTAAAATGATCGATCCGATTTTATAAAAAAAAATTATCGGTCATCGGAATAAATTAAAAAATATTAATAAAATTTTATTCAAATAATTAACATTTTTAGACTTGTTTTTCATCGAAGAAAATCTCAATTTTAATAAATTATCAAATGAACGTCATTTATAAAAATCACCATATTCTTTAAAATTATTTGACCGGTCTAAACTCTTTATTTTTGAATCGATTTTAGAGTTTAGAATCTCAATCACAGCCGTCTAATTTGTTACATGTTGTAGTAATTATTTGCTAATTACTACATAATAAATCATATTAAGATATTGTTGATTTTATATTTAAAGGTTAATATGGATTCTAATTCATTTGTTTTAACATTTGAATTCTTATTTTATTTAGATCTTCATCTTCAATTAATCAAAATTAATATAAAAATAATAATATTATTGTAACATGTAACTATTATACGTTATAGCAATTACTTATTAGCTACTCTATAATGGATCATTTTTAGATAATATTAATTTTATATCTAATGCATTTTATAGAATATATTTTATTTATTTTAACATTTAAATATTTATTTTATTTAAATTTTCATTCGATCAAAATTAACATAAACGATGTTATTGTTGTAACACCTAATAAGATGATAAAAAGATGAAACGTTCGTCTTTAATATTTTTGTCAGTTTATTTCAAGATTAATACGGAGGAAATAAATAATGAAGACTAATCTAACTAGTCCGAACAATAATCAATACATGAAAAAAAATAAAAACTTAGTTACTAGTTAGGATTTGATTCTCAGATCTCATAATGATAACACCTCATGCATTAGTCATCAATTTATTTCGTGGGGACTATTATAACACCTAACAAGTCATTGCTAGTTTTAAGTTTTTATACGTAGTTTACCCTCTGAACAATAATACAATGTTAAATTTTTTAATAAATAATTAAGAAATTTAAAAATAAACTTCATAATATTATTATTTAGATGAGTTTTCATTAGTACTTCTCGATTTATTTTAAAGGTCGATAATTTTTTTTTCATAAAATCAAATTGATCATTCTAAATTTAATATTATCCGACTTGATTATTTATTTATTTTTAATTTTTATACGTAGTAATAGTTATCGGATTATGTACGATTATCATTTTAAAATCTAATTAAAAGTAAAGAATTTAGAGAGATCAAATAATTTAAAGGTACTACAGATAGTTTTTATTTGGCAGGCCATCTATTTTGATGATTTTTATAAAAGAAATATTTATTTATTTTTATAATTCATATCCAATTCTAAATTAATTAATTTAAAAAATAATCGATTTAATTTTATAAAAATTTCCTTTTGATTATTAATATAAATTAAAAAATACTTATGAAAATTCATCCAAACAAATAATATTTTTAGGTTTATTATAAATTCTTACAATACTCCATAATTGAGATTTAAAATATAAATACATGATCAATTACTTGAAAATTTTAATTAATCATAGTTTTGAGGTGAGAAATATTTTTTTTTGAAATTCAAATGATATCTAATTTTAAAAATAATTAAATTAATTTCATAAAAAAATTTCATCCGATATTAAATAAATTAAAAATTATTCATAAAGACTCATTTTAATAATTAATGTTTTTAAATTAATCGTTCTATTAATTTTTTTATAATATATTATAATTTAAATTTAATTTTTTTTAACAGCAGCAGCAACGACCGGCGCCGCTTACACGTGTGGCGAAATAGTTGATCGTTGAAATCGTCCTTCCACACGTGTAAAACCCAAATGGTCCACGTCGAAATTATTGCCCTCGCAAACCAGCAAACTTTATCACGTAAAAGTATAGAGAAAAAAATAAAATAAAAACGAATTAAATGATAAATAAAATAATATTTGTTATTCTACACATGAATAATTTAAAATAGTTGCTAATAAATAAAAAAGGCATTTATAATTTCAAACGTTTGTTTGACGGTTCATCCTAATAAAATAGTATTCCATTCCATTTTAAGTAGTTAAAAATGCTTTTATTTTTTATTTTTTATTTTTTATTTTTTAAAAATAAATCTAATTATTTAATTAATTTCGGGCCAAAAAGTTAAGGAAAAAACAAATAATTTTGATTCCCTTTTTGCCCCTCCCCTTCAAAGTATCTTCCAAAAAAGCCCACAATTTTCTCTCTCTAGCGCCGTGCTTTCTGTCTTTTTTTTTTATAAATGTGGTCTCGAGAGCATTGAGCGAAGATAGAGAAAGCGAGCGAGGGAGGGAGGGAGGGAGGGAGGGATCGGCCTCTAGCCGGTGAGGCAAGCCAACCTCGGTGTAGTCCTCCATGTCCTGTCTTTGATCGTCGGGAGAAGCGACGCATCCCTCAGATCTGGGGCGTTTCCGAGGCGTTCTCGGCCCGCAAGGTGTGTTTTCTTCATCGACCGTGTATTTTGTGTTCTGTCGTTGCTCGATCTGGAACCCTGGTTAGAGTGGCCGGGTAGTGGTTCTATCGAGGAGCAGTGAATAGATCGTGGGAGGGCGAGAGGGATTCTGCTTTGGGCTCTTGATTTATTCCATCTGATTCTAGGAAATGACCACTCGATTAGTATGAACTTTGATGATTGCTGTAAGCTTTTGGATTCTTATGTTCTATCAGATGAGTCGCGTCTAATTTGAAAGAAGTTGTAAGCTTCGTTCTTCAAATAATTGAATCTCGTGTTTAGTTCTGTGAATTCTGGAAGGAAAGTTGAGTCAATATCTTTACCTACTTTAGCTAATGCTTTGTGATCAAACTGACATGTTTTTATCGGTTTCTGATATCAGATTACTCGGGGTTAGATGCTAAAATCACAAATGCGGGCTTAGATGAGATGAGGGATGTTAACGAAATTGATAAACCTATTTAAGGCCTGCTTGCAGCCATCTTCTTCAAACAAATACGCCCACGCAGATTCTGATTCGGTTGGTCGACAGGATGGACTTCTATGGTACAAGGACAAAGGGGAGCATGTGTATGGCGAGTTCTCCATGGCCGTTGTACAAGCAAATAACTTGCTGGAGGATCAGAGCCAGCTCGAATCAGGACCTCTCAGCACACTTGAATTTGGCCCATACGGAACTTTTGTTGGTGTTTATGATGGGCATGGTGGTCCAGAAACTTCTCGTTATGTCAATGATCATCTCTTTCAGAATTTGAAGAGTGAGTTCTCAACTTGCATCACTTAGGTTTATCCTATAACACGAAGGTTATGAACATGCTAGTGTTTCAAAAACATAACTTACACTATCATTAATATCAGAAAAATCCTGTTTTGACATTGTTATTATGAGGTTGATGGTTGATCTTGGGAGTTGCTAACTATTCCATGTTGTTATTGAACTTTGACATTTAGTTTTTTCATGGGATCTTGGGAGGTGGATGCTTCTTCACTAACAATGACATTTATTTTTTTTGTTGCTTCGACAGGGTTTGCAACAGAGCGACAGTCCATGTCGACTGATGTAATAAGAAAGGCATACCGATCAACAGAAGAGGGTTTCATCTCCTTGGTGACCAAACAATGGCCTGTGAAGCCTCAGATTGCGGCCGTAGGCTCATGCTGTTTGATTGGGATAATATGTGGCAGCACACTTTATATAGCTAATCTCGGTGATTCCCGCGTTGTATTAGGAAGAGCCGTGAAAGCAACTGGGGAAATGTTGGCTGTGCAATTGTCGGCAGAACACAATGTAGCAATTGAATCCGTGAGACAAGAATTGCAGTCAATGCATCCTGATGATAAACAAATTGTTATTTTGAAGCATAATGTATGGCGTGTAAAGGGCCTAATCCAGGTATATTCGTGCTTATAACATAGTGATTGGTTACTTTAGTTCTATATCTTCTACCCCTTGTTTATCTCCATTTTTCTGTTGTAGGCATTACTCTGTTAATGAAGTTTGGTGTCTCTCATCAGGAGACGATCTAATTTTGATATCAGTATAACACTACCATGCTTGCTTCGTGTTATATGTTCTATAGAACACTAATTCATGTGCATTGTAGCAATAGTGTATTTCCGTTCCGTTTCATTCCATCTCAATCATGTATGTTTTAATAGTATGTTTAATGATTCTCTCATCTTAAAGAAAATTCCTTCATGTTTCAGGTCTCTAGGTCGATTGGTGACGTATATCTAAAAAAGGCTGAATTTAACCGCGAACCATTACATGCGAAATTCAGACTTCGCGAGCCATTCAAGAACCCTATTCTGAGTGCAGAACCATCAATTACTGTGCAACCACTGCAACCTCAAGACCAATTTCTTATATTTGCATCTGATGGGCTCTGGGAGCATCATAGCAATCAAGAAGCTGTTGATATTGTTCACAACAACCCTCGCGCTGTGAGTTTAACTCATTTTCCTCACTACTGATGTTGTAGATTACAGTAGCATAGCAGTTTTCCAGAATTTCATTGAGTTTATCTTGGAATCCCTATTACTTTCTAGGTGGGGATCAATACCCCTCTCCTATCTCTCATTCATCAATCTTGTATATCGTCATCCACTGGCGCCAATGCACGCCATCATTGCACCAAAGCTGGAGCTTGCTCGTTTGTACACCTCTAGGACTGCCCCTCTCCCGTCTCTGATCTCTCATTCTCATGAAATCATCCACCACCACCGTGACGCACCGTTGTTGCGATCTGCACCAATGAACACACACGAAGCAATGACCTGCAGTCTCGTTCTCCCTTCACTCTAGTCGTCCTATTCTCACATTGTAGTCATGGCCTACAGTTGGGCATCTACGGTTTTGAAGCCGCTTTCTTCGACACAAAGCACAACCATCCAAGTGCGGCCATCAAATTTCTTTCGTGAGCATTAAGATAACTCTTTGAGACTTTAAAGTAGGTTATTTACTATCTTCAGTTTCTGGTTTTTAGTTATAACCGAGTTGTTTTTCGGTTTGATATGCAATTTGACCAGTGACCTGGAGCTTTTCTGGTTTAGTTTCAGTTCAGACAATTACGATTGTTGGTGTTAATTAATGATAAAGCAGTTCAAAGACAAATTTAATAATAGTTTTGAGTAACATTCATGGAACTGCTAATATTGTTGTTTTTTTGCTCGTGTAGACTTTTCCTTCTTTCATTTAGCAACAATACACTTAGCTTCAAATTGTATGATATGACTTGATAAAAGACTTGTAAACCTTGAGAGAGTACTTAAAGCTAGTCACTGAATCCGAGGACCGAGACCGGGATATTAATCTACTCCGGCAGATATTAGGTGCTCATCATATTTTCCCCATTAACTGTTAGTCCATCTATTTAGAGTTTGGTTTGTTAGATTGACTTGCCAATATGTTCCATAGTGTTTATTTAGATACTCGAGCGGAGTTCTTTCAATTACTTAGTTCTTGCAACCATGGTGAGTAAATTCCTTTCTCATAAAATCCTTCAGGGAAGTGCTCGAAGACTTCTTGAAGCTGCGCTACAAGAAGCAGCAAAGAAGCGCGAGATGAGGTACTCCGATCTCAAGAAGATCGACCGCGGCATTCGCCGGCATTTCCACGATGACATAACTGTAATAGTCATGTTCCTCGACTCGAATCTCATTACCAGAGCCAGCTCTCTCAAGGGCCCTTCCTTGTCTGTAAGAGCAGGTGACGACAATGTCAGAGCGCAATCCCTCACCCCCTCCACAATACCGACTGAAGATCTCACTGCCTCGTACCGACAAGAAGATCAACCTCCTCCAACTTGCCCTCAATTTACATGAACAACAGAAAGAATTTCCTCAGCAATTCCAAACATGTCTTACCACTTTCACAACCCTGTAATCTTAGTATGGACTTTGGAGGGTGCAATACTGAGACAATTTTCTTTTTTCACTAATTCAAAATCCCTCTTCTCATTATACTTTAAGTTTATCACTTTTTGGGTCGATCATTTCATTTGTTTTATTTATGCTGAAATTGTTACTCAATCTTTTGTGAAATATAAGATAAAATTGTGTATAATAAATTTAATGTGATTCATTTTTTTTTTCAAAATTATATATTCGTTGAGAATTTCTTACACCGGACTGTTATGCTCAAATGTATCGGCTAATATATTAGATTATGTCTCCAATTATGAAATTAGAGACATAATCTATCTCTTTTGCATTCGTTATATCTTAATAAACGGTTTTAACATAAAATATCGCGTCAAAGATTCGACATTTCTTCCACTTGATTCTCAAATAAAATGAAAATATTCATTCGAACATGCACTCTTGGATCGAAAGTAACTTTATCACAAAGTCAAAGTTATACATCTCGATGGCCATTGAAATGAGAAGTCAACTCTATGGTCCCAAAGTCAACATGGCAATTAATCAGGTTCCTTGAAGATTGCTTCTATAATTTATCTTTGACTTGTAACCGATAAATCTTCAACTACAAGCTATAGGATAAAAAAGAACTCTTTCTTCCAAAATGCCCAAATTAAGTTTTTCTTTTTTATTTATCATTGTGATAAAGGACAAACGTTTAGTCAACTTAGACTAGTAAGTAGTTGCAATTAATGCCCACATGAGCAACAAACAATCCCGAACTAACATAAATATATAATTGTTAATATTACATATTTAAAACATGGTCAATGAATCATCCCTAGTAAGTCAACTCATGTGTTGGAATCTTTCTTATGATTATGGAGGGACATTCATTACTAGTTGAATTTAGTTTTTTTTAAACTAAAATAAGAGTAGATAAGTAGATCACACATCTTATGGTGACATGATAAAGGCATAGTAACTCGATAAGAATTTTCGAGGTTTTATATCTATGTGCATCTCATTGATATGCTAAACGACTAAACATAATAACTTGACAAGTATACAACAACAATTAAATCTTTATCTTACTAAATGAGATGAGATCGACTATATAAATATTCTTATGTCATTAAGCTCAATCCTCTATTATATCTTAATCCATATTTAAGACAGAGATCCATTATTAAGTTTATTCTTTAACTGTGCAGCCTTAATTAAATTGCACTCACCTTCAGATCTTGGTGAGAACACAGGAGCATATTTCCCTGTCAAAGGAAGAAAGTACAGCAACTAGACAGTAATCAAACTGGTAGATAAGAGTTAATCAATTGTAATAATTCAAACAGTGGAATAATGAATAAAATATACATTTTGAAGATCAACATTTAATCTTTATTTTACCTTTCCCCAATGGCAGACAGATCTGCCATTCATCAATCATAGAAACAGATTAAGATATTCTATTTTTTTTAAAAAAAAAATAAACAAAACTGGAATGAATATACCACTTGTAGCCTGTGATAGTTTTTGATTTGGCTAGGGAGTATATACCTTCATACTTTGAATGAAATCAATCTAAGCCAAACAAAAAAATATTTGTATCCTCGTTTATTTTTAGTGCCACTGGTTTCATGATCCATGTGCTGAAACCTGTTATCAGCATGTGACCATGTGATGCCTCTCACTAAAGAAGTTCATCTTCCTGATGAATCTGAGCAGCCAAAAAGTCACATGAACATTAATTTGTTCACATACATAAAAAAAGGCAGAGGAAGATAACATGCAAACTGATGAGATCTAAAAGTCTTGGCAAGTTCTGTTTATTAGTAGTAGCAGTCAGGAAGATGACTAATCGACACCCGCAAGTCATGGACCTTGCCTTCTGCTCTCACATGTCCAAGCTTCAGTTTGGTGACTTCTCCTCCTATATAAACAA
Source organism: Hedychium gardnerianum (assembly GCA_038050645.1). Taxonomy (NCBI): domain Eukaryota; kingdom Viridiplantae; phylum Streptophyta; class Magnoliopsida; order Zingiberales; family Zingiberaceae; genus Hedychium; species Hedychium gardnerianum. The sequence continues at coordinate 7,899,978 of JBBUKS010000095.1, read as the reverse complement.
TCTCAAAAATATTGTAGCAAACCATTCCAATACCAAGCAAATGCAAATGGGTATCCACATTGAGTTGATCTTGGTTTTCATCACCATTTGCTACATGAACAGCATAGCTGAAGGTTTCGCACCATCAGGCTGGATGAAGGGATCTGCTACGTTTTATGGTGGTGGTGATGCTTCTGGAACTATGGGTAAGTACATGCATTTGTAACCTCGTTGCACTACATTAAGAAGTTACTACTCGAGGCTTGCTATTGTTGTTGTTTTGTATATGCAAGAATGGATTTTAGGTTAATAATTTTTGTTTTCATGGTTATAGCGGGTGCTTGTGGGTATGGTAATTTGTTCTCAACTGGCTATGGCACCAGGACAACCGCACTCAGTACTGCATTGTTCAATGATGGGGCATCATGCGGGCAGTGCTATAAGATCATTTGCGACTACAATTCAGATAAGCAATGGTGTAAGAAAGGTGTGTCGGTGACCGTGACGGCCACCAACTTCTGCCCCCCAAATTATGCACTCCCCAACAATAATGGGGGGTGGTGTAACCCCCCACGCCAGCACTTCGACATGGCCCAACCAGCATGGGAGAAGATTGGCATCTATCGTGCAGGGATTGTGCCGGTCTTGTTCCAAAGGTTAGCCACAGGTTTACGATGTTAACAAAGAGACCAATCTAAGCATTTATATTCTTTACCTCAAATTTAAAACTCATTCAGAAGTAATTAATTACCTTTATAGGGTACCATGCAAGAAGCATGGCGGAGTAAGGTTCACCATCAATGGACACGACTATTTTCAGCTTGTTCTAGTGACCAATGTTGGCGCCGCTGGATCGATACAGGCCATATCAGTGAAAGGGTCCCAAACTGGCTGGCTCTCAATGTCGAGGAATTGGGGTGTGAATTGGCAATCTAACACATACCTCACCCGTCAGTCTCTCTCCTTCAAGGTCACCACCAGTGATGGGCAGACACTGGTGTTCCCTAACATAGTTCCTTCCAACTGGGCATTCGGCCAGACCTTCTCCAGTCCTCTGCAATTCAAGTAGGAGCTTGCTGCCATGATCAAGAGAAGCGAACGGGACTTGGGTTGGCAGAGGCTTGCTGGAGTTGTTGTTCGAGCTGCCCGCCATCCTGCCAATTAGTTAATTAATGTTAAATACTGTGTAATCTCGATGCAATGTTATAGCCAATGCATCAGAATGATCATCTAGATGATCATAGAAAGTATTATTATATTAATCATACATGAAATGGGACGCACGAAGTGCTCATCTAATGAAATGTTGTTTCAGTTTCTAAAGATGACGACTTTCTTGTTAATGCTAGTGAAGCCAAATATTATGCAATTGATTATCCATGAAGAAGAATACTTCTCCGAAAATCACTAAACCTGCTCTGTTAAAATTGCAGGAGGCAGAGGCAAAAGCAACATAGGCTAAGGAATAAACTCTGCCCATAGATTTGCATCAACATGCTTTCAAATGAATCGTCTGTGTACTCAAAAGACTACTACTACATGTCTACAGCGACCTCATTAATTATAGCGACTACACCAACCAAAACTAGGTAAATCGAGCAGACAAGATGAAAGGGTGTTAAATCAATATGCACCCGAGCTTAAGGGGTTGCAGAAGAAAAATAGAAATACACAAAGGTGTCATCTGATGAACCAACCTAAAGCACTTTGTATGAATACATATAAACAAAACAATCAAGCATAATTAATCAGTTAGTTGGCACCACAAGTGACCATACTCATCAATGTTATGCCCAGCTCCATAATTTTTTTTGCAGTTGATAGAACTTACAATTCATGAGTACCAAGAAGGGGGGAAAAGGGAGAGAATGGTGCATTCCCACAACACTAAAATGTTCTTATTTGGTTAGATTTAGAACTAATTTTTATGCACTATAAAATTGCATCTCTCCTAATGTGATGTCAAAAAGAAGAATGTTTGGCTCGCTCAATCATCTGGAGATCTACCTACCTTCCAAAATGCTCATCCGACAAGAGTTCTACCTGATCTAAGAACAAGTCACATCAAGAATGCATGAATCTCATTGTTTTGTTATTAATTTGACACTAAGAGCTTGCATTTGACAGTGAAGAGAAGCAAAGAGAATAGGGAAAATTGGACATCCAACAGGAAATTGGCAGAAATAACCAATTAAGAACCCTAGGAGGCGAAACTCGAGCCAGAATTAAAAGATCGAATACATACCCTAAAGTTCGTCCCTTCTGTACGCGACGAATGCGCGGGGCCCGCTCAGCACGGCGAAGAGGGGGCGACGGAGAGGAAAAAGTTGTAGTCGCCGAAAGGGAGGCGACGAGCGAGCTACACCGGCGGAAGCGAAGGATTAGGGCGAGAGAGGGCCAACAAAAGAGGCGGCGGGAGCATGAGTGCCAAATGGAGATCCGGCGACGGTTTCGGGTGAGACTGAACAAACCGGCCGATCGAAACCGGTTCGATGCGATCTAATTAAACTGTAGGAGTGGTTCCGGTTCAAGTCGAAGTTGCCCAACGGCTCTCTCATCTAGTGGGGTTTGCCCTTTTACTTCGGAGGAAGGAGAGGAAAGGAATAAAAAAGAGAATCTACAAATTTTAACGATTAGTAAATTCGAAGGATTAAGTGAAAATATTCATCTAGTATATTTGGATTCTATTTATCTCACATAATTTTATAGATTATTAAATTTTAATGATTAATTAATCTGAAAGATTTAATAAAAATACTCATATAGTATATTTGGACTCTATTTGAATCACGTAACTTCGTAGATTATTAAATTTTAACGATTAGTTAATTCGAAAGATTCAACAAAAATACTCATCTAGTGTGCTTGAACTCTATTTGAATCACGTAACTTTATAAATTATCGAATTTTAACGATGAAGGATTCGGTGAAAATACTCATCTAGTGTGCTTGGACTCTATTTGGTTCACGTAACTTTATAGATCATTGAATTTTAACGATTAGTTAATTGAAGGATTCAATAAAAATACTCATCTAGCATGGACTCTATTTGTGCTTGGACTCTATTTCGATCACATAATTTTGTCGAATTTTAACGATTAGTTAATCTGAAGGATTTAGTGAAAATACTCATCTAGTGTACTTGGATTCTATTTGGATCATATAACTTTGTAGATTGTCGAATTTTGATGATTAATTGATCCGAAGGATTTACTAAAAATACTCATCTAGTGTGCTTAGACTCTATTTGGATCACGTAACTTTATAGATTATCGAATTTTAACAATTTGTTGATCCAAAGAATTCAGTGAAAATACTCATCTAGTGTGCTTGGATTTTATTTGAATTACATAACTTTGTAGATTGTTGAATTTTAACGATTAATTAATCTGAAGGATTCGATAAAAATACTCATCTAGTGTGCTTGGACTCTATTTGGATCACATAACTTTGTAGATTGTCAAGTTTTAATGATTAGTTGATCCGAATGATTCAGTAAAAATACTCATCTAGTGTATTTGGACTCTATTTGGATCACATAACTTTGTAAATTGTCAAATTTTAACGATTAGTTGATCCGAAAGATTCGGTGAAAATACTCATCTAGTTTGCTTGGACTCTATTTGGATCACATAACTTTGTAGATTGACTACGGTTATCGGATTATAACGATTAATTGATCCAAAAGATTCGATGAAAATACTTATCTGGTATAAAGTAAACGTAGGGTATAATCACCAACATGATCTTTAGAATGCCGTGCTCAAAAAAGGAGATACTATAATGCTTTTTTCTATAGATTGAAAGGGAAACACTCGATCTGTTTTATAGGGTTAGAGGGGGGGCATCATGATGTGATGAATGGACTAGACGGTTAGACGAGTGATCCTGCTTGAGAACGCTGGAGGATGAGCTATCGATGAAGTTTATCTGATGTTGACGGAGTGGCCATGACCAGAAAAAAAGGAGAGGATGAGCTATCTCCGATGTGGACCAGGTCGCGAAGTCTTCAAAAAAGGGGGTGAGCCGTCCTTGTCGCTAGAAGAACCAAGAGGAAAGTGGGGTGACCAGAGATGTCTGCGTAGTTGTAAAAGTGAGCCGTTGATCACTACCGAGAGGGTTGAATCGTCTGAAGAGCGTACAAAGAGTAAAAGAGCGAAGGAGGGGGTTAGAATAGAGACTGGGAGTGCCCCGATCTTCCACTCCGACGCTCAAATCAATCTCCGATGACATCAATAGAGAAGATTAATAGTAGATGCATGTATATAGTTGTATGTATATGCGTACTCGTTGAGAGAATGCCTAGGCTGCAAAAACGGGTTTTTTATAGGGAGTATCTCTAACAAAATATCCTATCTGTGATAAAAAAAAGTATCATGTCACATGTGTCAGAGGGTCATGTCGCTAGGGCCGGCTCAAGGCATAGGCCATTAAGGCCTATGTCTAGGACCTCTATTATATTGGGGCCCA
>JBBUKS010000095.1:7874405-7895429 GCA_038050645.1 Hedychium gardnerianum | reverse complement strand
AAACGGTTGAGGCGACGGACCTCAAGGGCGAGCAGCGGGGCTAGCCCCCCTCTGGTGATCGTGGATCATCCGAAGCCTCAAGAGGAGCTCGGGGGGCGCGGCCAGTACCAACCCACGAGACCCGGACGACTTGCCACAGACCACATCCGGCTCCTGCCCCAGCCGAGTGGTGGCCATCCGGTTGGGGCACTATCCGTCAGAGACGAAGGAAGGATCGGAGCACGGTTCTATGGGACTAGGTTCAGGAGGCCTCCGAGCAGAAATTGCTGCTGTCACTTACTGACTCGTTGGTCAGCGACTTAACAAAGGTAAGAGTCATCTTTGTCTTGATGTTGCATGTGTTAACTCTAGGTAATAAAGGTCTATCTGTGATCGGTTGGCCCTAACGCAGGCATGGGCGGGGACCATAGCGCAAGGGAACCGTCTGAAGAAATCCTTCGCTAACTACAAGGTCATTTGTGATCGGTTGGCTGAATTAGAGGCTTGGGCGTCTTCCGCCGAGCGACCCCCTTCGGTGACCGGGAGTGAGCCGACTCCTCCTGTCCCGAGACCTACCTCTGATGAATAGGCACAGGTTCAGCAGGCAGCGGAGCTTCACGAGGCGGGCCTCGAGCTGGCACAGGCGCAGGAGGAGGTCTAGGAGCTCCAGTCCAAGTTAGCCGAATCTGACCGATAGTTGAAGTCGGAGCAAAAATATCGGCGTAAGGCTCAGACCGCCGCCAGGCGGTCTAGGGATGAAGCAAATAGCCACCAGGACGAGTTGTTATCATCCAAGACCTAGGCGGAGATGCATGAAGCGACGGGCATGGAGCTGGAGAACGTGCTGGAGTCTCTCCGAGCTGATCGGGCAGAGGATAAGGCCAAATGGGCTGAAAAACTGGCCTCTGCCCGAGCCCTGCTAAAAGAGGCCCATGCGGACGCCGCCGCCCGGGAAGCCGCTGTTACGAAGCGACAAAGGACCTTTGATGCAGAGAGGCTACAGCTGGAGGGCAAGGTAGTCGAACTTGCGGAGGAGGAGGGACGGTGGGCGAGGAAGAGGCAAGACTTCCTCTGCTCGGAGGAGTTTTACGGGCTACTCGGCAATCGGATGTTGAACATGATTCAGCATGGTGTGTCGGGAGCCGTGAAGCATCTTGGCGAAATGGGGTTGTTTCCAACAGGCGTCCCTCCTCCTAACATCAGCGTGTCCAAGATCACCGCGAGCCTCCGGGACGAAGACACGGCAAACTTAGCATAGGGGTTGCTGTAACTCTATTTTTCCTTCCATCCATTTGTAACTGTAATGTTTTGAAACCTTCCATGAATATGAACTTTCTGGCTATGAAACCTGGTAGATATGTGTGGCAAGCGCTTTTTTGGTTCGCTGAGATCTAGTTCCGCTTCAGGGCCCGGCATGGGGAAGTTCGTTCCAGTGTTGTAGAATTGGGATCGGGAGGTTTGTTTAAGTACTAGGACCGGGAGGTCGGCATAGTCGGGGAAGAATCTGCGGTCCAAGACCGGGATTAATTTGCATCTCGACCCCAACTATGTCCAAGTATGGGGAGTTTGGACCGGGAGACCGGTATAGTCGGAGGAGAATCTGCGGTCCGGGACCGGGATTTAATTTGGATCTCGATCCCAACTATGTTCAAGTATGGGGGAGTTTAGACCGGAAGACCGGTATAGCCGGGGGAGAATCTATGGTCTGGGACCGGGATTTAATTTGGATCTCGACTCCAACTATGTCCAAGTATGGAGGAGTTTGGACCGGGAGACCGGTATAGTCGAGGGAGAATCCGGGATCGAGATTTAATTTGGATCTCGACCCTAGCTATGTCCAAGTATAGGGGAGTTTGGACCGGGAGACCGGTATAGTTAGGGGAGAATCCGCGACCCGGGATCGAGATTTGATCTCGACAGAGAATCAAGTCAACGGATGAGCCACAGGTGGTACAATCGTTGCAGTCGCAAGCCTCTTAAGTAGTGTCAAGGGAGCTCCAAGTAGGGCGAATGAGGGTCCTCCGTCGTTCCTGAAAAGACAATATAGGAATCCTAAAGGTCAGTTGGACTGCCGGGGGTGATTCCTGCAAAGTCTCTTTAACGCTTAAGTTAATAAAATTCGTTGGAGGAGGGAAGCAGTCCTGATAAAAGAGAGTTTTTTCATACCTCCTTTATGGCAAGGGAGGAGCGCTTTTATACTTTATTTCTACCGTCTTCCATCTGTGCAGCCTTAATGACAGCGATATAGAGAGGATTGTACATCGGTGAGAGCTACGTCTCACCGTATCTTTACATATCTTGTACGTGTAGCAGGAGTAGGGCACGTGCTCTCCAAGGCCTCCTCAGGTCTAGTCTTTTCACTGTCCCCTAATAATGGGCTTGGGCTACGGGGATTTGGGTCTTGAATTACTTGGATTTTACCTTGCCCGGGGTTAAGGAACATGAGTACGACCCTCTTGGTTCCAATCGGGGCACCCGGTTGAAAATGATCCCGATTGGATATAATCCCGGGCGATGTCTTCTCGGTTGATGGTGAGGGTCCCAATCGGGGCGTTCGATTGAAGATGGTCCCGGTTGGATATAATCCCAGGCGATGCCTCCCGATTGATGGAGAAGGTTTCAATCGGGGCGCCCGGTTGAAGTTGACCCTGGTTGGATATAATCTCGGGCTATGCCTTCTCGGTTGATGGAGAGGGTCCCAATCGGGGCGCCCGGTTAAAGATGGTCCCAGTTGGATATAATCCCGGGCGATGGAGTTGCGGTGCATGTCATCGACACATTGTACATTGATGATGGAATCCCAGAAGGCTTATCTTGACCCCGCATCAGAGATTATAGATAAAGAAGAGAAAAGAACATGAGATTCACTCAAAAGGAGAGTTATATCAATGGAGTTGGAGATGAATCTCAGTAGATCACTCTGATGCTCAAGTTAAGAGTAACTCGAGGTAGAAAATGCTAAAGAAAGAAGCTAAAGTAAAGGAGTAGAATCTCGTGGGGTTAGAAATAAATTGGAACTCTTGTCATTATCTTCGTGAGTATTTATATAGGTGTCAGAAGAGTACCTCCATGTTGGCCACTGTATCATCATCATGGGGACTGATGAGGAGATCAGATCTGACAATTGTTGATTGTCTTCTGATTTTATTTAGCGCTACGTGTTAATAAGGAGCATCTAGGGAACCAATTTTGACAACCTCATAATCGTCTCCTTATTCATTTAATGTCGTTTGTCGTAGAATATTCACAGTTATTGTTCATCTTACTTGAGAGAAATAGTCTTATCGAGTTCCCACGGAAGGTAGATTTTTTCTGAGGATGGACAATGAAGTAGTGTTGACGTGGAGTGACCTTTGAGGGTGGATGCTACCGGTTAGTGAGATCAATATTGAATTAAGATTATGCCGGGATTCAAAATTGAGCCAGGAAAGATATTGAGATTGTGTTGTAATTTAAGATTGAGTTAAGAAAATACTAAAACTTGAGACAAAGTCAATTATTTGAGGAATCATAAAAAAAATATCAGGATTGAAATAGAGACTTGCATTAACTTGTAACTTGGACTTGAGTCGGGAAAAGTGCTAAGGCTGAGATGAAATAGCTTTTAATTTCATGGGACACGTAGAGACGGTGAGAATTCGTCACATCAGATTTGATACGACATTTTATGCATACATATTGATAAGGTTGAATCGCCTGTGAATCCTAAAGGCTCTGATAATTTTTATCCAAAATTGTAGCCTCATCAACCCCTCCGTCGACCGCGTGTTAATTGTTCGATAGAATGCCTCTAAGAGATCGTTAAGGAAGATTCGAGAATAATTATAACTATTTTCATGTATTAATCATTGTTCGAGTTAATTAGATTAGTCTTCATAATTTACCTCCTTCGTGTTAGTCCTGAGACGAATTGACGAGGGCGCTGAGACGAGCGTTTCACCTTTTGCCAAAAGAGAATAACCATGACTATCAATGGACCTCAATGGTTTGGGGTTTGCGGTCATTACCGCGATATATATATATATATATATATATATATATTAATTGTTTGTAATGCTTCCTTGTGTCTTCGAGGAAGTGGATTGTCATTTTTTTTCAATAATTTTGATAATTTCACAGTCAATACTATAAACTATCAAACTATTTTAAAAAACTACTAAAATTCAGTGAGGTGCATAGCCAAATTCCAACAAATTTGGAGCCGCCGCCACCGTGGCGGCGTCTGCGGCGACAAAGGCACCGTCGTCGACCGCCACGATCGACGGTCGCAAAGCCTCGAAGGCCAGTTGCTCTGCCCTGCCCGCCGCTTCCGCCCGCACCCACTCCAGCGCTCTCTGCAGCAGGCCGAGCTCCGGCATCCCGAGCGCCTCGACGTCGGCGTCCAGCAGGTCCGCCACCGGCCTCCGCGGGCGGAAAATCGCCGCCTCGAGCGCCGCCGTCCTCCTCCTCTCCGCCTCGAGCCGCTCCGCGAGCTGCGACTCCTGCCGGCCGAGCGCCCGAACCAGGGCGCCGGCGAGGGGGTGGTGCCGAGGGGAAGCAGGCCCGGCGGAGAAGAAGCGGGCGAGGACGACGGCGAGCTCGGCGCCGCGGAGGACGGAGAGCTCGTTCGCCTTCTTGAACACGCCGGCGCGCCACTTGGAGAAACACACCTGCCGCGCCGCCGCATTCTCGATCGTCTTCATCGCCACTCCCATCTCCTTCCTTCAAGAACAAACCAACCCGAGACGAGTTATATATAGTAATCGAACTCCAATTGAGATCGGAATTGGATTGCAAAATCGAGTAAATTTGTAGAATTTAGTAACTCAAAATTTTAATCACAATCTAATTAAGATCTGAATATGATTGCAAAATCTAAGCTAATCTTGGAATAGTATAATTCGTGGGGATTTTTAAGATATAAAAATGAAACAAATATATTAATATATAGATCTCAAATTTTATATTATATAAAAATTAAAAAATTTATCAAGAAAAAAAAATGATTAATTCAAATAAAAATTACTAAAAATAATAAAAAAAAACTCTGAAAAAAATTAAATAACGAAATTTGAATCCAAGGTTATGGGTTTTTTGGTAATAAATATAGATTTTAAAATTTTATACACATGGCCACCGACTAAATTTGATTTCAAATCACGAGTTAAAAATTATACTCTTTTCAAATTTGAAAGAGTCATTGATTAAGTTTAATCAAACTTCCTTCAATTTCAAAGGTTGCTTAAGCTCTTGCATTAGACCTTTCTTCCTGTTCTATTTGCAACTTCCCAGCTTATAACAAAAAAGATACAATGAAGAAGTGGCTTGAGCAAAATCCAAATGCAATCAAATGGCTTCCAACATTGTATAGGCCATAGATGGTAGCTGTCGCAATATTGTTTTGCAATATTTTAGTGGCAAAAAATAAAACGTTTATTTTCAGTGTTTCCGTCAATCTATCTCAAGATCAATACGAGAAAAATAAATCATAATAGTTACTAGTTTGAACAATGACTAATATATGAGAAAAAATAAAAATCTGATTATTAATCAGAATTTAATCTTATATTTCATAGTGATAATATCTCATATATTAATCATCAAAAACTTTATTTTGTAATACGTTATACACAGAGAAAGTGGCTTGAGCAAATCCAAATGCAAATGGCTTCCATACACAAAAGAGAATTATAAGTTGACTAAAGAAAAATTTTAGTATGAATATAATATTTATGTAGTCAATTTATAATATAGGTAAATTACTATACTTTTATCATAGAATTTTAGAAGTCTGACATTTTTATGTGAACTAAACGCAGAAGAATTGGCATGATCGTTCCAACCAACCAGCATTAACATTTTATCAAGTTATTTTGATGATTCTGTCTTATTTTCATGACAAAAAGTAAAATATTCATTTCTAATATTTTCATCATCAATCTGTTTCAAAATTAATAAGGAGAAAATAAATTACGGAGACTAATCTAACTAATCCAAACAATGATCAATACATGAAAGAAAATAAGAATCTAACTATTATCCAGAATTTAATCTTCAGATCTCATAATAATTCTATTTTATTAAAAGTATGAAAGGTAAATACTATACAAACACATCAACTACTACAAGTACAAGATTTGAAGTATCTCATCAGCATTAAGTGCACATTTTGTCAAAATGTAGCATAATTTTTTTTTTAATAATTTTAATATATCAAAAATATTAAAATATCAAATAATTTTGATATATTCGATATGCTAAAATTTTGATACAATATTAATATATATATTTTAAATATTAAAAATTTCAATATGACATACAATATAATATAAAATTTTCAATATAATACGGTATTAGTATACTACCCCTAATGCATATCGCATATCGAGTATACGTATAATTATAGTTTAGCTCCTAAAGTATTGAATTTATCAATTTGACTTTGATTACACCCAAGTGATTAATAAAATTGAACCAAACCGATTAATAATTATATAAATTATAAATATAGACTTTAACTTACACTAATCCTAATTAACTCTAACAATGAGCATCTATTTAATTATTATTATTATTATATTATTGTTTAAAATGATTAGTAGACATTTGATGATGATTAGTACGTAGTTGTTAATCAAATAATACGTTGTTTAGTGGCTTAGTAATTAATATATACTTTTAGTTTGTGATTATTTTTAAATTAAAATCGAAAGCCTAAACAATTTTTTTTTTAACTCAATTTCAACCCAAACTAAGATTTTCAAGTTGTGGCAAGCATGATCTATGAATTGAACTAGGTCGCGCACGAGCAATCCCACGACACGATCTACTACAAAAAACATAATGATAGTGAGTTGTTCCATTAGTATAACTTGTAATACAAATTACAATTTTAGCTATTTTGATAACTAAGCTTCCTGCATTATAATAATTAGAAATTTAATACTTTACTATTAGTGTTATCCATTGTTGCATGTTTTGTTTACCACTGAGACTCTATAGAAATATCAAATAGATTCATATTATGTTAGGGTAGCATGCTCATGAGTTGGCTAACACGATTGATCGAAGATTTACTAAATTTGGTGAGTGGTTGATTGTAATATGATTAATTTTAGTTAATTTTTAATAGCTCTTTGTTATCTTCAGATATATTTTATTTGATGATTAATTTTTAGGATTACTAATTCAGTTATGAATATACTTTGTTTTACATATAAATCTCATTAGTTCTATAAGTAATTGTTGTTTTGATTTGATTATTATTTGAAATATATATATGTCGTAATATATGTTATTTTGTAGATATAATCATATAAGATATTATAATAATACACTATGACTAAATTATGTTGATGATTATTGGGGAGTGGTAAGTATTAATATTATTAGTAATTTCAATTCATCTAATCTTTTATTTATTATTTTGATTTCTAAATCAAAAAAATTTCATACAGTTTTACTCTCGATGATCATAGTATATTTGTGTATATCATAAAAAAATTTAAAGAACGACAGTACGCTTTTGGTTGCATGTAGACCAAGATCTTAAAGATTTTTATTATAAGGATTTTTTTGTAAATAATTAAATATTATTGATATTGTATAATATAACATCCTTTTATATTAATTTTTTTGATATTGTTGCAAAACAAATATATTTGAGAGCAAGGACATGAGACATAGAAACATAAAATAATTATTGTGCAAAACTATACATTAAGGATGTGTTATACAAGTAGAGAAGGAAAAGAATAAGGTCATCCCATGTACCAAATGAGATTTAGGATGCGATGTGATAAACTAGAATCATTTGATTGTTTTTGTGATTGATAAATGTATTTGAATGTTATTTTTTGTTGAATGTTGTAGATGTTGAATGTTGTTTTGAATGTCGAATGAATATTATTTTGTGATGAATGTTGTAAATAATGTATTACATGATTTGAATCAATTTTAAGAGATATTTTGCAGCAATTTTTGAAATTTAAAATCGTTACTAAATAGATTCGCGATGAAATTCGTGATGATCGATTAATTTCATCACTAATCAATTAATAATTATATTTAATGATTGATTAGCGATAAAAAATTCGGTCGTTGATCGTGTTATTTCTTATAGTGATCGATGTGTCGTTGATCGTGTTATTTCTTATAGTGATCGATGTGATTAGATGACTATGAAATCATAGTCACATGGTCGAGCGGTCAAGATTTTCTCAATTAGCTGGGTTGCTTAGCCACTATTTCGTAATTAATTCTTTACGGTCGCTTAGCTATGATTTCATGATCAACTCTTCGTGGTCCTCACGAACCGATGGCTAGTACATGAGGTGTTATCATCATGAGATTTAGAGGTCAAATCCTGGCTAGTAACCAGGTTCTTGTCTTCCCTTATGCATTAGTCACTGTTCGGGCTAGTTAGATTAGTCCTCGTGATTTACCTCCTCTGTGTTGGTCCTAGAACGGATTAGCGAGGGCTCAGAGGGCGAGTATTTCGCCTTTTTGTCATCATGATCAGCTCTTCATGGCACGCCGTTAAATCGTGATGACATCAGACCAATTAGATAATTTTCATGATTTATTTTTTTATATTAATTTTGGGACAGATTAATAGGGACGTTGAGGGTGCTAGGACTAACATTTTGTTTTTTTATCTTCATGATTATTTTTGTTCGCTCTCATATATTAATTACTGTTCGAATTAATAAATTAGTTTTGATGATTTTTTTTTTTTTTATATTCTTAGTATATGATAAGTAAATGCTGGTGACTAAAGCGAAGGCAGGGAGCGATTTTCGCTAGATGTAGATAAATTTTTTAGATTTATTTCGATTGATATAGTAGATTTCTGTCTAATTTCTTAATTCGAATTAAGTATGACTCGAATCTTCTCTCTCAAATCCTGTCAAATATACAAACAATTTATATTATATTATTATATTTTGACTTAGTATTATACTTATATTTTTTTAAAAAAATAATAATTGTTTTAAAATATCCATTTTCCCCATTAAATAGTGAGTCGACAAATGAATGGCCCTTCGTTAGATTCTACGTTTAATAATTAGTAAAGCGATGAGGTTGCCACGTTTGTTTCTTCATTAAACATGCACAACACTCATGCAACAAGATATTAATCAAATATATTTTTTAAGGTAAAAAATAATATATATATATATATTTTTGTTAAAAACAAAATCGACAACATTATACGTGTCAAACTGAATAGAGATTTTGCCAATCAAATTAAAGTCAACAATTTATTATTAATTGACTTCTTTTAAATTAGACAAATCAATTGGATATTAAAATAATTTACCACCAATTTAATTTTTCTTTAAAAGATATTCATAATAGTACATATAATATAATTTAACAACATTTACAATATAATTTAGCTGCATCAAATTTAGTAATATCTAATAATAGCATTCACTATAATTCAATTTACCTTGAGTATATGAATAAAAAATAATACTAATACTAATGTACATAAATTCTCATTAAGATTTAATAAATTAGAAAGTGATATCTCATAATTATATGCTCCATTTAAAAGAATTTTTTTTTATAAATATGTCATCAAATTATAAATATATAATTTAATATTCATTTATTGTTATATGATATGTGTGAGAGTATACTTCATATTTATTCTATAGATAAATCAGAGAGAAATATTAGTCGAGCAATTAAAATTAAATAATTTTAAAAACTTAAATTAGTTATCTAATCATTTTAAAAACCTCCCATTAAAAATAAAAAATAAAAAATAATAATACAGAAAACTACTAAATAATTGTTTATTTAAAAAAAAAATACTCTTAATTGATTGCTTTTTAAAAATTTATCTCTTGTTTTATTATGCCATTCATTCTCTCCTCACTTTCTTCCTCTATAAAACGCCTCTCTTTCTCCTCCACTTCGATCGACCTCGCTCTTCTTCTTCTTCCACGATCTCGGAGTCTCCGGAGCCGTCGCCGGATTCGCTTCCTGATTCCTTGCCGATCCAGGCGGCTCCCACTGTCCCCGTCACAGTTGCGAAAAACCTTTTGGCCACGTCTCCGCGGTTTCCGTGGATTTTTGCGGCAGGAGGTTCCTCTGGCGGCTTTGATTGATGGTCACCGCGTGAACCATGGTTGAGGACTTGAGGTGGCTTAAAGTAAGGAAAGGTTGGATTTTGTCATTTATTTTTAAAAAACAAAACAAAAATCTGGAAAGTAATGCAAGTTTGGAGGATTAGCTGGCTAGATTCCAATTTCCGAGCCTGAGATGGAAATTTAGGGTTTATTAGAAGGTATATCAGGTGATTTTTCAGGCGTGGATTCCTTGTGCCAAGCCGCATTGAGTAGAAAAATCGGAGATTGCTTTGTCTTGAGAGGGCTATGGGATCTGAGAGCAGAGGAGAGAGGCATCACGGCCTGAAACCTTATGCCGAGGGGAAGGTAAAGAGCAGATCCAAGTTCAAGGTGTGGATGATCCGGATGACGACCACGGTGCTGCTTTGGAATTGCGTCCTCCAGCTCACGGCGCTAGGGCAGATTTGGGTGCCGCGCGTCTGGAATGGCCGGCCATCTTGCTCTTCCCCCTCCGATGTACCAATCGAAGGCCAACAATCCACCTCTGCCATTGTTAAGAAGTTCGTTTATCCCCCCGAAAGTGAGTGTTCTTTCCACTTCTCTTGATTCTTAGTTCTAACTTCTTTGCTCGCCTTCAATTACTTAGTTTTCATTGATAATTGTAGCTGCATATACTGGAGGAAAAGTAGTTCCTTTTAGTTCTGATTTCCAAGACACTCATCTTGGTTTCTTGGATCAAGTATCTGCAGCAAGATCTATTGTATTTGAGTTTCATCTTAGTTAGTGTAATGCACGGTTGAATCACTTTGGCTGCTCGATCATTGTTAATTAGTTGTTATTATACTTTCCAATTGACAGCACTGATGTGGTACCTTGTTCTACTTCCTACTTCAGTTCTATAATAACTCATCAATTCCAGTATCAGTTTCAGGTTCCATGGTAGGATTGATCATAAACTTGCTACAATTCATGTTTAAGTTCTTTTCAAGTCACAATCTTCCTTGTGACTGATTAACCTTTCGGACTTTAGCTAACCTATGTTGCATTTTCAACATCATTGCTGTTTAGTTAATGTTCATGTTCTCTCTACTTCATCTAGTGTATCATAGATATGTCGAAGCTAACGAGCTATGTGATCGTCCAATTTTCTTGCTGGTATATGTCAAGATTCTTCTGTGCGGGCTTTAAAACACACTTATGCTACCTGATTGAGCAGAGTTCTGATATGAAACTTATGTTGTGTTTATATTTAGGAACCTACAATAACAATGGGTACTTGATGGTCTCGTGCAATGGCGGGCTCAACCAGATGCGAGCAGCTGTAAGGATTTGATCCAACTTAAAAGTATCTTTGGGCGGTCTTTGGCACAAGCAGTTCCTTCTCGCCTTTGCATTGAATTGGTACTTATCGAACATTTTTGTTTTGATTTTCCAGATCTGTGATATGGTTGCCATCGCGAGATATTTGAATGTGACACTTATAGTACCCGAGTTGGACAAATCATCATTTTGGTCAGACCCTAGGTGCGATCGCACTTCTAATCTAAATGCTTCGAGTTGGGTTTCTATAATTCGATGATCTACTCATTTGACCTTCCATCTAACTTTGCAAAGTTTTCAAAGCTAAAAGGTCATGTTCCTATGGCAGTGAATTCCAAGATATATTCGATGTCAATCATTTTATCAGATCTTTGAGTGACGAAGTCCGGATATTAACAGAATTACCGCCTAGACTAAAATGGAGAGCCGAGAAGGGATTGGTGTACACTATGCCACCGGTTAGCTGGTCTGACATATCTTATTACGAAAATCAGGTTAGTATTCCTTTCGAACGATGAAGCAAAACATGTGAATGTATTAACAGTCGTCTTTACCTTGTAACCAGATTTTGTCATTGATAAAGAAGCACAAGATTGTGCATTTCACGAAAACAGATACTCGGCTTGCCAACAATGGACTTCCTTTAGAGATTCAAAAGTTGCGTTGTCGAGTGAATTTCGCTGCATTGAAATTTACTTCTCAGATTGAGGAGTTAGGCAGGAGGGTAATCAGAATTCTGCACCAGAATGGCCCCTTTTTGGTTCTCCATTTACGATACGAGATGGACATGTTGGCTTTCTCTGGATGCACTCATGGTTGCACTAACGAAGAGGCAGAAGAGTTGACGAGAATGAGGTACGAGGTTTTCCCCCCTTCCTGCAATGTCCTATTTAAAATTTGATGAGAAACTACGAGTATTGTATCCATTTGACAGATATGCATATCCATGGTGGAAGGAGAAAGTCATCGATTCGGACATCAAAAGGAAGGATGGTCTCTGCCCTCTAACACCAGAAGAGACTGCTCTGGTTTTGAGAGCGCTCGATATAGATCATCGAATGCAGGTATACATAGCTGCAGGAGAAATATATGGTGGTGAAAGGCGAATGAGAGCTCTTTCTGATGCTTTTCCAAATTTGGTGAGCGTTTATGACAAGTACATATCGTTTGTTTCATGTTGTTGTGTTCTTACTTTGATCTCTAAATTCAAGTAATTGAATAGGTAAGGAAGGAAACTTTACTCGGTTCATCAGATCTTCGATACTTCCAGAATCACTCATCGCAAATGGCAGCATTAGATTACATGGTTTCTTTAGCCAGTGATATTTTCGTTCCTACATACGATGGAAACATGGCTAAAGTTGTCGAGGGTCATCGTAGGTACTGCTTTTTCATGTTCATCGATGTATATTACTATCAAGTGAATGCTAATTGCTTTATTTTTCCGAAAGAATGAACAAAAAGTGCTAAAACTAAAGTTTGATCTCTCTGTTTTACAATTTGTAGATACTTGGGGTTCAAGAAGACCATCACATTAGATCGAAAGGTCTTAGTAGCGCTGATCGATCAGTATACTAATGGAACTTTAGCGCGGGAAGACTTCTCTTCGACAATTAAGGCAACTCATGCTAGTCGCTTGGGAAGGCCTACCAGAAGAATGATGATACCCGACAGACCAAAGGAAGAGGACTACTTCTACGCCAATCCCCGCGAATGTCTCCGAGAAGCTTGGTGAAATGTAGAATTCTCATTCGTGTGCGCGTCGACACTTACATTATGTGAAGGATCATTCATGGAGGTGGTCCGACACACAAGGTTAGAAGGATTAAGGTTTTGTTTCATCAGTCAATGCATTACAATAGGTTGGCACACTGGAGGAATTGTTTCATTCTTGTATAGGAAAAAGTGAGTTTGAATGTGTGAGCAAAAAGAAGAGAGACTACAGACACAGCTCAAGAGATAGGATTAAAAGAACTTGTGAAGTATCTGGATTCAGTAATTTATTCAAAGGTTAAGGAAAAACTTAAATTTATCCCTTAATATCGTAAATATTGTTTGATTTTACAGCATAAAAGGGTTCAGGGAACAATTCGATATAGCTAAGTTTGTGAACAATCTTTAGCCCAACATTACACAACATGGTTCTTCTACAAATTAAGAGCAGCAGCAGTAGATTACAGCATATAAGACACCAGTTGACTGCAGATGTAGATTCGAGGGTTGTCGGTCGGTCATATCAGCTGAGTCTGTGCTTGAGACGCCATTTCTGCAGTGTCCAACGGCTTCGATGAAGCGTAAGGGGCATTGCTCACCACCCTGATCAAGCAGCAGTAAGACATCAATAAACTTTGGATATGTTAAGATCACTCGGTGAGCAAGGCACACACGACAAGCTTGGGATAATAGTCATGCACCTACAAGGAATGTTACAACTGTTGTGGACTCTCTATTATCACAGTCTAAGTATACATGTTCTCGGATTCGTAATGGTGTTGGTCCGGACTGATGAATGTGGGACCATACCTGTAAGGCGCGCACAGTCGCGCACTTGAGTTAACTATCGGTATCAAAGCTACTATACTTTTGACACTCATACTTCATTTGCCTTAGATTGAAACAGCATCTTTCTCATATCACTAGCTAGCAGGAAATATCAAAAGGCTATGTTGCCAAAAATAACAAGTTTGTGATTCAACTCTTGAACTTCTTTAGGAATCCAACAACTTTGGTGGTAGTCTGAACTTCTAAAAACACAAACTTACTTTTAGGTTATTCGACAAGGATAGAAGTATACAACAAACATAACTGTTGCAGTCTGCAAGGTATAACAATGTCGGTAAAAGAAACATAAAATCATTATAAAAGTAAGTATATATGTGACAGAAGAACAAATATTAATGCAAAACGAATAGAATTGTAGAACTAGAAATTTATATGTTTTGGGTGAGTCAGATTTTTGCTAAACACTTGTACTATAATTATGATTTGGAAGAACAATGATCCCGAGATCATTTATCAGATACTTATTTGGAGGGTCAGTATGCACTGAGCCATCTTCTCCGAAGAGTTCTTATGCAATTTACGTTGAGCCCTTAACACCCTAGACGTAGGAAAAACCAAAGAAAGAAGAAAAGGAGGAGAAGGTAGGAATCAGTTCAAAGTAAACAAAATAGCTTGAATATTGAATAGCGAAAAAAATAATTTTAAAAAATGATTTCTGTAAATCATGCATGATCTCTTCTAGATATCTTCAAATGCAAAGCCTAAGAAAGGAGTTAAACATCTAAAAAGGAGAGGAGATGTAGAATTGGCATGAGAACTATAATCGCATCCCTAAACCCTACTAATTACCAACTTAACTAAGAGGGCGAAGTTATTTTAGCCGAGAAGCCAATTATATTGCAAAGTAAAAGGCATAAAGAAAATTCAAGTGAAAAATATCACCTTAAATCAAAGAGAAAGAGTGATTCCTTATTTAGAGAACCAAATAATGTAGGATTCCTCATGATACACTTTTATGTGAAAATATAGAACAAAACAAAATGAAGAGAAGTAATATAAAACTGTGATTTAGTAAAAAAAAAAAAACAGATGAAATGAAAAAGAAAGGAAGATTTTTTCCCCCCCCAAAACATCCAAAAAACAGTTTGTATTTTATTGTTTACCTATCACGACGCTTCTCCAAGAAGCGTTGAAGTGAGTGCCTCCTAGCAATAGGGAGTTCTGGAGAAGTATGAAAGGAAATGATTAAAAAAATAATAATAATTTAAAGCCAAGGAAGAACTACTCGAATTAGAAGCAAGGTGAGGTTGTTTCACTAGCGCACCTTCTGCCGAAGCTGAAGAGCTAAGAAATGACAGAGTTCTTGTGAGCACTGGCGCAGCCGGTGATTGTGCAGCTTTAGCAGCAGCATCTGAACCAACTACGGCTTGGGCCTTGGTGGTTGCAACCACAGAAGCAGTTTTATTGGCAGAAGCTCTCGAGGCTACTGCCGTGGCTGCAGCAATGAGCATGATAGCTTGTGCCTGTTTCAGCATCCAGCTGAACAATTAGATCAAGACCTTCTGAAACAAATATGATACAACAAAAAGGCTTACTTTTTCCGGAGAAACGGCGTCATACACACTGACGGATCCGCCATAGAACATGATGAGCTGCGATGCTGCCGGGGGGCTTTGCTTTGGCATCGTCGTCGGAAAGTTCCTAAAGAATCATTCAATTAAACAACTGAGTGTTGAGCGAACATCATCAAAGTCGATTATACCACATAAAAGTGTCAGATCCAGAAAATTAACAAGTCGATTTCTCACTATCTGGGTCGTATTTTTTTTTTTAAACAAATAATAACAATAACAATATCTGGATCGCACAAATTTCACAGAGCCGCAAGAATAACCTAATTCCCCCAATTCTCACCATTTGGGGTCGAACAAATTCCACAAAAGTAGCTGATAACCTAATTCCCCCAACTTCTCTAAAATTACATCACGACAACGAGAAATCACAAACCCCTCTCAATGTTCCGACCACAAAAAGTGAACTTGACCACAAAAATAGAATTTTTTTCACTGAATTTGAGTCAAAATAGGCAAAATCCCAACCTTCCAACTCCAAGTATCCAGTACCTGATGCCGGTCTCAGATGCGGTGACGGCGGAGTCTTTGAGGGAGAAATTTGGGTTTCCCTCCTCCGAAGTCTTCACGGACTCGATCTCGGACCGATCGCCGGAGGCCACCTTGCTCTGCGCCTCGAAGAGATCCATCGATGCGCTCACCAGCCGCTCCTCTCGCCCTGTCCAAAAAGAAATGGAAGGGAAAGTAGAGAGGCCTTTTCTTATCGTGTCCGTACTCTATTTCTCTATTCGCGCACGTGGGAATTAGCTGGGGTTCCGGGTTCTGAGTCAACGGACCAAGAATCGGATCCGATAATCGACCCGATAACCTATGTGTTCGAGGGTTTTCTAAAATTTCACAGAAAATTTGCATTTAAATAAAATTTCAAAAAAAAACTTCTAAATTTCATTAATATTAAAAAAACCCTAGTATTTTTATTTTTATTTTTTTTAAACATGATGACCTTCACAATGATCGTATTGTGAGATTTTAAGGACGAAGCGGATTCAGAAACGTTTTCTTTTTATCATTGTTTTGTTATCCGTTGTAAATATATAATTTCTTGTA
The DNA here is from genome assembly GCA_038050645.1 of Hedychium gardnerianum. Lineage (NCBI taxonomy): Eukaryota > Viridiplantae > Streptophyta > Magnoliopsida > Zingiberales > Zingiberaceae > Hedychium > Hedychium gardnerianum. Next base: position 7,878,889 of record JBBUKS010000095.1, on the reverse strand, counting down.
ATCATGATTAATATAAAATCCTTTGTAATCTAATTAGTTAAAATATTTCTTTTAATTTTTCTTCCCTTCGGAACCGTAGTACAATAATTATATTCTAATGAATAATTAAGAGATTTAAAATTTCAATTTCAATTATGATATATTATATAAAAAAAATTCTTCCAATAAAAAATAAACTTCAAAATACTGATCATTTGGATGAATTTCCATTAATATTTTTCGATTTATCCCGATGATTGATAAAAATCTTTTATAAAATTGAATCGATCATCTCAAATCCAACATTAACGACTTGATTAATCAATTTTTTTTTCTTCTGTTTCTAGATTCGACGAAAAAATACTAGCAAGATTTAGATCGTCTGCACAAAAAAGTTCGCCCACCATTTCCCGCGAGCATCAATGGCGGATGCAAATTAGAGGCTTCTGTTTCAGGATAAAAAAAAAACAGCAATGTCACGCCAATTGCCAAACCACTGAAACAAACACAGCGAGCAGCAAGGCAACCCCACAATCCCTCAGTCCCTACAACTTCCTTGGCAATGCCGAATCGACCACGATCATAATCTCAAACCTGCAAGTCCCCGTCGACGGATCCTTCTCTGTCACCGTCGCCAGGTTCGAAAATCCGCACGTGACGGCGTCCTGGTCGTTCTTCTGGTAGTAGTTATTGAATGCATACGAAATGTTGCCTTGCTCGTCCAGATCCCCACATGATGTTTTGTAGCCGAGGGTCGTGCAGTCTGCGTTCGTGCAAGCGTAGCTGATGCTCGGAGCTATCCTGGAATCGTCGGCCGTCACGACCGGCTTCAGGACGCACCATTTCTTGTCTAGATACTGAATGTTTTGTGCCCGAATCAGGGATCCAATCTTGGTCGTGCCGAGATTCAGCTGGTATTTCAGCAGCCCATCGTAAGTGAAAACACCGCAATGCCTCTCAAAATTTTCCGGTTGGATGCTCTTTTCGTCTTCATCGACCAAACTGAAAAGGTACGCATCAATCGGCCCTGGCCTCATCGGTGTGCCCTGCCCCATGGAGATATGATTCATGAATCCCTGATTGAATCGTTGAGCATTCTGAGGGTTCGCGTTCATGTCCCCGTCCGTCGGCCAACCAATCTCTCCGACGACGACCGGGAGATTGCTGTAACCGTTCTTTTTCAGGGCCCAAATGAGAGTGTCGTGATTTGCATCGAACATGTTAGTGTAGCTGGTCGTGCCATCCACCACCGGTGAAGAATTCCCATCGAAGAAAGCATAATCCATCGGGAAGTTTGGATCGCTGTAGAGGCTGATGAAAGGGTAGATGTTCACCGTGAAGGGGGCTGCATTGTCCCTGAGAAACTTGATGATGGTGAGCATGAGATCGTGGATATCAGACCGGAAATCTCCGTCGGATGGTCGACCGCTAGGCGATCCATAAACGTCGACGTTGAGAGGGACGGTGACTTTAACTTGGCTGCCCACACCGGCTTTGATGAGAGCTCTTTGGATGTTTTGGAGGGCTGGAAATGTAGTTTGAAGAAAGCTTCCATTGTAGGTCTGCAAGAAAGGTTCATTTCCAACCGCCACATACCTTTCGACACAAAGCAGGTTATCGTGTAAGATATCGAACAGAGACACTCGGCTAGAATATTAGAAAACTGGTGTAAGATATAAAACAGAGTCTACTATGCTTTCTAGAGCAATTCAAGTATTTTAGGAGACCGGAAGATTATCGATAGAACCCTAACTCTCTTGTTCTATGCACCCTAGTTTTTCAACGTCTAACTGCATAATTCAGCTACACAACATTCGGTGCATAGGAAACTCAAACTAGTATTCGTAGCAAGGAAGTTTGATCTCGATGAAAGACGAACTAGACGAGAAAAGGCAACAACAATTAACAAGGATCATGAGATAGGTTCTCGACAAGTAGTACATAAATTGTTCAATGAATAACGAGTTCGAAAATGGCACCTAATAAGGAATCAGTAACAAGCAATCCAACCATTCGATATCCACTCATCAGTGATTTGTCTTCCCAATTGAAGCTATAAGAGAATCTCTCAATCAAAGAAGCCCTAATGAGCTTGTAGTTTAGATCTTCGCGGAGGTATAAAGATCATTTGATGACTAATCTTGGAGAATTTATCCTTATACATGCATTTCACTCTTCCAATCGTTAAAATCCTCATACCGCTCGGAGTAGGATCACATAGATAAAAGACACTATAAGATTTCTTCTAAGTAAATTGTTTAATGAATAACGAGTTCTAAAATGGCAACTAATAGGGCATCAGCAAATAGCAATCATAGACTATTCGATATCCACCCATCAGTGATTTGTCTTCCCAATTGAAGCTATAAGAAAATCTCTCAATCAAAGAAGCCCTAATGAGATCGGAGTTTAGATCTTCGCGGAGGTATAAAGATCATTCGACGACTAATCTTGGAGAATTTGTAGCAATTATAGCAAGCAAGATATGACAAAAACCCTAAACGAAGAAAAGCTACCTGATGTTGACTCCATCGTTGATGTAAGCTGAGACATTGCTCGAAACCCAGTTCTGCGCCGCCTTCGAGCTCGAGGCCAACATGGCGAGCATATCGTTGGGGATGCCGACCATAACCTCCAGCCCACTGTTCCCCAGCGCGCTCATCGTCCCTGCATCGGCATCGAACAACTTCACCTTCTGAAACCCATTGTCCTTGAGCAACCAAACCACCGTGCTGGGGGGCAGAGGGTGGCTTGTCTGCGTGCCCCAGTTAGCTCCGATGCCCCCCCACAGAGGCCGCCAAGTAAAGCCAGGAGAAAACCCTAAAACCCAGAGACATCCCCTCCATGCTCCCCCGAAATCGAGGGCTAGGGTTCCTACCGAAACAAACTCAAAAAAGCAGTCTTTTGCATGACGCTCCCATCCAACAAACCCTAGGCCGAAACGTAGTATGAAAACAAGTTCTTCAGCAAATCAACCCCCCAAAAAATAACTTTTTGCAGAGAGAAAGAGCAAAGACATTATCACTTTTAGGGTTTGTGAAGGAAACGCTATACCAGGCATGGAAGCTGCTTCAAGAACTAGGGCAGCTCGTTGAGCTAATAAAGAATTGATTCTTGGCAGGGCAGCAGAGCAGTGCAGTGCAGTGCAGAACAGCGAGGAGTAGCCAGAGTAGACAGCGGGCATTAATGGAAGCACCAGAAAGAGACGGGTGGAAGGGAGATCGATATTTAAGCATAAGACGACGACGACAACATGAAAGAGTGGACTTTTGTCGAATGAAGCAAGAACAGAGCTGAGTATTGATTTGATGGTCCAGCTATTTACGACGATTTACCAAAGGTCACTTCAAAATTTTCAAATTGTTTTTTATTTGAGAAAAAAAAAATTAAAAGGGCGTCTAAATTAAATTAAGAGAAACATGACATTTTTTTCAAAAAAACAAAATAAAACAAATAGATAATTTTATTCTGAAAATACGCATGGATATAATACCTATGGTAGGTGTTATATTCAACAGTAAAATAATATTTAAATAATAAATGAAAATTTTGAAATAGTTTTATAAAAAAATTTAGAAAATTAAATCGAATTTATATGATTTTTTTGAAAAAGTTATAATTTAAATGAGGAGTTGATTATTTTAATTAAACCTTAGGTTGAGATTAATTAACCTAGGTCGAGTTTAAATTAACTTAAGTTATGTTATATTAAAATCTAAGTGCGTTGATTAAATCCCAACTTTGTTTTTGTTCCTGACTTCATTGCGATTTCATTTTCTCCCTCAGCTGCACTTCCTCCTTCATGATTTGACCGTCGCTCGTTCCTTTTTCTTCTCTCTCGCTCTCCGGCCGCATTGAGCAGACGTCGGTGCTGCCCCTCAACACCGGCCGCCATAGCCCTAGGCTGCTAGGCCGTAGCTGCGATGCGAGGATGGAGTCGTCGTTGCTCTTTCTATTCTCGGTGCCAATCGTCGCCGACTAGCCATGACCGGAGAGAAGCCAGGTCGAGCGCTCTTTACTTCGGGAGGTCAGTTAACAGGTTCTAATTGTCATCAGCTGGGTTTCTAGATCGACAAAAAACAAGATCTGTCACAGTCTCCTCAGCCCCATCGCCGACCATAGCAGCATCCAAGGGGTTGTCACAGGTCCAGTCGACCTCCATAGTCGAGTAACCACCATCAGTAAGGGGATTTCACTACCACAATGTTGAAGATGGCTTTTGGTTCTGTTTTCAGCCAGTTTCAATAGCTCCGGCCAAATCTCTGTGTCTTGTTCCGGCCATCTCCACCGAATCGGGCAGTCTACAGTAAGGTGAGGGTAGATTAAATAATGATTTGGGATTGTGTTTGATGTGAAGATAGATTAAATTCTGATCATAGCATTTTCAGCATGTGGTGATCAGTTGTGACTGTTCCAGCCATTTAAGCTACTGTTGGCAGCCCAAACTCTCCACCTCCGGCCATTATTTCAGGTATGAGAGAGAGTAGTATCGTTGGTTTGATTTT
>JBBUKS010000095.1:7856049-7870389 GCA_038050645.1 Hedychium gardnerianum | reverse complement strand
TTATTTAATGACATGCTTATGACTTGTTCTATATGTGTTGTGTCTTGTTTATGTTTGAATGAATGTGTGATTGAAGTGTATGAATATGGATGTGAATGATTGGTCACCATATAGAGGAGATACTTTAGATTGCATGACCAGGGAGCCCTTAGTAATAGAGGATAATCCTTTAATCGGACTTTCTAGAGTTATCGCCTTTAAATGGAGACCAATTCTCCGCAAATGATTAACTAATTAGTATTTAATGAGTTTACATCAATTTAATGCTAGGAAGTAACTTGCATAATCTAAACTGTATGACCGGGGGGCCCTTAGTGATAGAGAGTAATCCTTTAATTAAACTTTCTATGTTACCTTTTTTACTTAATAGCATTGAATGAACAATGGTATAAATACTCCGGTGTAATCTCCACGGATTCCTATCGATAATTTGGTTAGAATCCCTACAAGTGTGTAAACATGGAGGGGAATAAACAATCCATAGTATGTCAACTAGTAACATGATGAAACCGAAACCCTAAGATCACCTTCCCAAACCATCTCCTCTCTTAACAACCAACTTCTCTCACTGTACCTCTCAATCTCTCTCTCTCTCTCTCTCTCTCAACTTCTAGTTCACAAGTTTTCAACCAACTTTTGATTGTTTAAATAACTTATTTTATAGACTCACTAGTGCTTAGTTAATAGTCTATGAGGCTCAATATTTTTATTACTTGATGACTTAGTCGTGCACTTGCGGTTTAGACAATAAATTTTCAGCGCTGTTATCGAAGACTATTTTCGATTAACATTAGTTGATAAACAATTTAGTTACTCTAGACGTTTTTTTTGTTAATAAATTTCTACATTTACTTGTTTTGTGAATAACTTTACAATTTACTTACTTTCTTCAATTCTACATTTACTTTTGGCAAATAATTATGTCTTGGAACATTGACTTGAAAGGACCTGGATTTGTTCTTTTTGTATGTAAAGGGCTAATTTTGTAGGAGATCTTTTGCTTGTTGATCCTGAGATTGACAAAAACATTCAAAAAAAGAAGAAATCTACAATGATAGTTAGAAGAAGAACAAGTTAAGTCTACCATGACAAATAAATCACTGAAAGACTGTGCAACACCTTATGCAAGGGGCCTAAGGTTTTGCATCACCAGACCTTCTATTGAGGCCAATAATTTTAAGATCAAACTCGTAGTCATTTCTATGGTTTAGCAAAACCAATTTGGGGGAGGACCAACTAAAAACCTAAATCAACACTTGGAAATTCTCTACGAAATTTGTAGGACCATGAAAATTAATGAAGTTTTAGTGGAGGTTATCAGATTAATGCTATTTGGATTTTCATTGAGGGATCGAGTAAAAGCATGATTCAACTCCTTATCTTCCAACAATATTATAACTTGGGAGCAGTGTAAACAAATATTCTTGGAGAAGTTCTATCCTCCAAGTAAGATTGCACACATGAGGAATCTTATTGCAAGCTTTATACAAAAAGATGGAGAATCTCTTTATGAAGCTTGGGATAGATTCAAAGGTCTTCTTTGACAATGCCCCCACCATGGATTAGAAAAATGGCTTGTCATCCACACTTTTTATAGTGAAATCAATTATCAAACGAAGGTGTCCTTAGATTCCGCAGCTGGCGGAGCTCTAATGAATAAGGGCCTTGATGAAGCTGAGGAGATAATTGAAAGTGTGACATTAAACCATCATCAATGAGCATTGGAGAGAAGCAACCCAATCAAAATTCTCGAAAGACATGAGGTGAATACATTAGACTTAATCTCTGCAAAGATGGATACCCTCACCAAAATATTTTACTCGATGAACGTGAATCCAGTTAATGTGGTAATTTCAAGTTGTGAAATTTATGGTGATAATGAACATACAAAGGAAGCTAGCCAAATAGGAGCAATTTGTGCACAATTAGCTCAGACTGAACATGTTGATGCAATTGACAACTTCAACCAAAGATCCAACAATACATACTCGGGAACCTACAACCCCGGATGGAGGAATTACCCAAACTTCTCTTACTGCAATAATCAAGAGAAAATGGGACAATCATCCGATTTCCAACAAAATTCACAACCTTCAAGAATAGAGAAAATTCTTGAGGAGATTCAAGCTATTCAATTGGAGATGAAGAATGATATCAAGAAACTTTCTGGAAGAATGGACAACGTTGAAAATTATCTCAAAATTCTTGAAATTAAGTTGTACAAGTAGCTAACTCCTCTTTAAGACCTCAAGGGTCATTCCCGGGAAAGCCTGAACAAACCCCTGTTGAGAATTGTAACATTGTTGAGCTAAGAAGCGGATGGACCTTGGGAGAACCCCAAGTGACTGCTACAGATAAAGGGATCGAATGTACGCCGATTGGAGAGTCAACTCCTTCCTTCTCACATAATGATCATATTCAAGAGGAAGTTGAGAATGACTAACCAATTGAGAGACCCCTTGTGGGGAGATACGTACTACCAATCCCCTTTCCTCAACGAATATCCAAGGCAAAGAAAGATGAAGAGTTCAACAAGTTTTTTTGGATAAGGTTAAAGAACTATGTATTCAGATTCCCCTCATTGATGTCTTACAACAAATGCCCAAATTTATCAAATTCATGAGGAAAATGATTTCAAATCGACGCAAGAAAAATGGGTATAAGACTGTAACTCTAACTGAGGAGTGTAGCACTCTACTTCTGAATATGCTACGTCAAAAGCTCAAGGATCCAGGGAGTTTTTCCATCCCATGCAAAATAGGCACAACCATGATTGATAAATCCTTTTATGATCTAGGAGCAAGTGTTAGTCTCATCCCATTTTTTGTTTATAAGAGACTTGGACTTAATGATCTCAAGTTGACCACCATGACATTGCAACTGGCGGACCATTCTTGTAGATACCCTATGGGTATTATTGAAAATGTACCAGTAGAAGTAAGGGGCTTCATAGTCCCTACTGATTTTGTGGTCTTAGACATGGAAGAAGACCCAAAGATTCCCATCATTTTGGGAAGGCCTTTCCTTGCCACAGTTGGAGCGGTAATAGATGTCAAGAATCACAAGCTCTAATTGGAAGTGGGCAAGGATACTATTGAATTTGATTTACAAAGGTCACTAACACATTTTCAGTTGTGAAAAGTTTGTAGTGTAGGTTGGAAGGACTCCAACCAGAAAATAAGAAACACTACTCCAATGATTGACCGTCAGACGAAGCACCAAGTCCGGCAAGAGAAGAAAAGAGGCCTAAGAGCAAAAATGACAAATATATCATCCTGGTAAGAGCCTAGATGAGGGAAGAGCTTGAAGTTCAACTCTTCCATAATGGAGGGGTACGCAACCCCTTCAAGGAAAATGCTCCATGTTGAGCCATGACAGGGGTCGAGCTCATGACTTTAAATGAGTGCTTCTTGGGAGGTAACCCAAGGGTTCACATTTCTATTTTTGTTTTTATTTTCGATTTCCTCATTTTGATCTTAACTTGAGTCTTCTTTTTGTTTTTTTTTCAAGCTACACTCCTACATGAGCTGGTCGTGAGACTTAACATGGGCGTGGAGGAGTTTTGATGAAAATTTGAAGTTAGGTCATGCTCAAAAGGCACAACCGTGCCTCAACAGTAGCATAGGCCAAATGAACCATAGCAAGGTCGTGTGATTTCACACCACCATGCCTCGTCTAGTGTAGCCACCAGATCAAGACATGGCATGGCCGCGTCTTTTCATACGTTCGTGCCCCACTAAAGCAACTCCTTCGGCAATCTCGGACACACCCGTGTTTGTGAAAGTGCAATTACCAGATCACACCACAATGTTGCCGTTTTGACACGGCCATGCCGATCTAGAAGGAAGAACAACAGCCAGCCAAAGACACGGTCGTGTTCTTTTACACATGACCGTGTAAAAAAATAGAAAAACTTGGTCGTTTCTTTTGACATGACCGTGTGAAGACTTCATGAAGCTACAACAAGCATCACGTTGAGGTTGTGTCTTTTGACACGGCTGTGTGGCACAAACCCTTGCCTATAAAAGCTTAGACACAGGCCGTGTCTCCAACCACACATCAGTGCCTTTCCAAAAATCCCCTTTTTCTTCTTTCTTCTTTAACTTCTCTTCTTCTCTTGAAATCCCTTCTCCAAATCAAGATTCAACCTTTTTCCTTCCTCAATTCTACTCTAATCTCTCCTAAGAAGAGTCTTCTCCACCGCTCAACTCTCTTCTTCAAGCCTTCTCCCAAAGAAACCCCCCTCTCTTCAATATCTCAAGATCTCCCATCTCCTTTCTTCCCCTTTCTTAATTTCTCTCCAAGATCTAAGATCTCTAGATCTTTAGATCTCAAGATTTTAAGATTTTTTCTCTCTTGCTTCCTTTTCATCCACAAGAAACTAATTACCCCTCTTTCACTTGTGACCTTACAACATGTTGAAGCGATTTTGTAAAAGTGGTGGATCTAGCGAAGGAGATGACCCCAGAAAAGGAAAAGGAAAGGCAACCGATAAAGGAAAGACCACCGATAAAGGGAAGCGTCGGGCACACAACGAAGGTAACGAAATTTCTTATGGTATAATTTTTTATAATGATGAGAAAAAGGCTAGATTTGATGTTCTTGTTACTCATAGATTGATTTGTACTCGATACCTTGATAATTATACATTGGATGTCTTAGGAATTAGAAATGATGTGGATTGGATGATTAGTAATTTAGGTTGGAATGATTTGACGAGTCTCCGATACCCGACCTACCCTAGGATCACCCTTGAATTCCTAAGCTCCATAGATGCCTACTTTGCTTCCGATAGCGATAATAAGGGGAAGATTAGCTTCTGTTTAATGAATCACGATTATGAATAATCTCTCTTTGATTTCAACAATTTTTTTGGTTTGCCCATCGAAATATCTCACAGGTTTGATTGTTCTTTCAATAGTAATACATTTTGGAGTGAAATTGTAGAGACAAATGAACCCTATGACCCTTTATGTTCCAAGACCTCCTCTCTTCAAAACCCAATTTTCGCTACCTACACCGCGTTATGAGAAAGACCATCTTTGGTCACGGTGTGATAGTGTTGTGAGAAAATTAGAGCATTATTGTTTTGGGGCAATGCTGAAGGAGGTCGATTTCGATTTGAGTTTCCATTTTCTTAATCACTTAGCGAGATCCGGTAAGGCGTCTTCGGGTATCATTGTGTTTGGCGGGTTAATTACACACATCGCCGTCCAATTAGGGTGCGAGCTATTTGGATTAGACATTCTCCATGGTAGCTCAAAGATTGATATTGATACTTGTGTGACGATGAAAATGATTTGTCGAAAAGAGAGGGGATATGATTTTATTAGGAAGAATGGATTTCTTCTTCTCCTACCCAATCCTGAACGCACTACAATTAGAAATCCCTCTAACTGGATTATCAAGGACATTGCACCCGAACATGCCCCCACTCCTGAAGACCAACTGGAACCCTCTTATTCTAGATGCGAGTCTAGTAGACACTCATTCACTTATGACAATACGAGTCATTCTAGATTTGATTTTTTTGATTTTCGTGCTTCCTTGGATACTCTTCATGAGGAGCATACTGCCCACCAACAATTGTTGGAAGGGCATATTGCTATGACTCAAGGTCAATACCAAGAAGTACAAGAGCATTTTAAGAAGACTGAGGAGTTCCAGGACTATGTATCTGATTTCTTCGATCATCAGTATCGAGAGTGGACAAGGGAGGAGGAATTTAGACGATCATTGGATGTAACGAGACAGCAGGTTGCTAGTCTTTATTAGTATCACGAGCATCTTGACAACCTTCCCCGTGTACCTAGATTTCCTCCTAGCCCTCGTCCATCTTATTGAGTTTCGCTTCATTGGGACAATGATATGCCCAAATCCGGGGGGTTGTACATACGTACATATTCTTGTTTCTGCATTTGTTTCAGTTTAATTTGTTTTTGCATGTCTGAGTTAGTTTGTTTTGATTCTGAGTTGTTTCTATGGCATGTCAGTTGCATCATCATCATATTATAGCATGATATGTCTTCTTACAAAAATGCTAGCATGCTTGTTCTAAACTTTCATGGGAAACTAACAAGTTACTCCTTTGAGACCAAGTTAAGTTTCTAGGGAAATAACTGTTATGTTTCTCTTGATTTTGAACTATCCTTTGAAATCTTGTGTAGTTTGAGAGGGATGAACTATGTGTGTGACAAGTAAGTTTCTATCACCGAAGGCACAAGGAACACGTTTAGATGTCGACTTGACTAGGCTTGAAGATTGGTATTTGAAAAGTTAAGTCACTCATCACACCGAGCGTGGAGAACTTTTACTTAGGTCATTCTCAAACAATTTTTGTATCATGCTCATCAATGAAACTAAATGAGAGGATTAATCTGACTCATTAGGGATTATGATACACTATATTGCCACATGAATCTAGATTGTAGATTTTTGCTTGAGGACATGCAAAGGTTTAAGTTTGGGATATGATATGCGTATATGATATATGTTTTTAGACATTGTTTATTGTATATTTACTTGTATTTCACTGGGTATGATCTATATTATCGCCCCATATTTTATTATATTGTCATGCTTTTACTCTTTTAGTTCGAAGATCTGCTCTCTTTGTATTTTCATTGATAGGACGTAATTTGGAGCTAAAATGGAGCAAAATGGATATCAAAGCAAGCTTGGGGAGAAATCCAGCAAGTATGGTTGTGCCTCTTCAAGGCACGGTTGTGCCTTCATTTGGCTTTTACATGGTCGTGCCTCACAGGCACGATCATGTCTTTCAAGAGACCTGAGTCAAACTTCCAGCAACCCCCATGACACGATCGTTCTCCTAGGCACGACTGTGCCTCTTTTGAAGATCTCCTTAGGAAAATTTAGCATCTCACACGGGCAGGTCATGCCCAAAGTCACGGTCGTTCCTCCACAAGCATATTTCTTTGGAAAATCCAGCATCTCCCATGGGCAGGTCGTGCCCAAAGGCACGATCGTGCCTCCTCAACAACTCTCCCCTGAAATTCCAGAGCCAACCACGACCAGGTTGTGCCAAAAGGCACGGTTGTGTCTCACTTATCATTGTTTCCCACGGCCAAGTCGTGCCCCTTGGGCAAGGCCGTGTCTTTTCCTTGAAGCTTCCTACGGCACAACCATGACTATAAGGCATGACCGTGTGCTGAGGTGACTTGGCCGTGGGACCTATAAAAAGGGCTCAAGATCTATAGGCACGGTTGTGTGGCGAGGTGACTTGGCCGTGGGACCTATAAAAAGGGCTCAAGATCTATAGGCACGATCGTGTGACAAGGTGACTTGGCCATGGGACCTATAAAAAGGGCTCAAGATCCCCTTTTCAAGGGGTGGAAAGATTTCCCCTTCAAGAGAACCTACGAGGTCCATTTCCTAGCTGATCTCAATGATCTGTCCACCTCTAGAGATTAGATTTCATTCCAAAGACGACGATAACACCTCGATAAGCATCTCTTCTTCTCTATTCTTGGTTTGGATTGTAAGAATGCTTCTTTTCATGTCTTCGATTTGTTTCCTCCTTGCTATGGAGTAGATCTCCTAGATTCTAGGATGTATAGAGTAGTTTTTATGTGATGTTGATGTATAAATTATGAATTTGCTAATTTCCTTGTTCAATGATATGCTTATGTCTTGTTATATATGTGTTGTGTCTTGTTTGTGTTTGAATGAATGTGTGATTGAAGTGTATGCATATGGATGTGAATGATTGGTCACTATGTAGAGGAGAGGCTTTAAATTATATGACCGGGGAGCTCTTAATGAAAGAGGTTAATCTTTTAACTGAATTTTCTAGAGTCATCACCTTGAAATGGGGAGCAATTCTCTACAAGGGATTAAATAATTAGTGTTTAATGAGTTTACATCAATTTAATGCTAGAAAGTGACTTGTGTAATCTAGACTGTATGACCGGGGAGCTCTTAGTGACATAAGATAATCTTTTAATCAGACTTTCTATGTTATCTTTTCTACTTAATAGCATTGAATGAACAATGATATAAACACTCCGGTGTAATCTCCATGGGTTCCTACAGGTAATTTGGTTAGAATCCTTACAAGTGTGTAAACATAGAGGTAAGGGAATCAATAATTCATAGTACGTCAAATAGCATCATAATGAAACTGAAACCCTAGAATCACCTTCCCAAATCATCTCCTCTCTTAACAACCAAACTCTCTCAACCTCTCTCTCTCTCTCCCTCTCTCTCTCAACTTCTAGTTCATAAGCTTTCAACAAACTTTCTAATGTTTAGATAACTTATTTTGTGGACTCACTAGTGCTTAGTCAACAGTCTCTGAGGATCGATATTTTTATTACTTGACGACTTAGTCGTGTACTTGTGGTTTAGACCATAGTGATTCTTCTGAAAAGAAGGACAGTGAGGTCGTGTCCTTGTCAAAACAAACCTTAGGAGTTAATCTAACTAAAGAAACCAACGAAGGTTTCTAAATTGAGATCAAGACAGTCCTAATTGTCTTATTCATGCATCTCTATATATCTAACTATGTTTTGTATGATCAATATCATTTGTATACTTGTTGTGCTGACTTGGTTTTGTAGCTTTGAGTTGACCAAAGATTCAGTCAACCGAACGGGAAGGCGATAAGCATAGTGAAGATTCGAGATCTGTCAAAGAAGGAAACATGTATTAGTCGATTGATAAAGCAGACGATCATATCAAATCACCCAAAAAATAAAACCCTAGGTGATCAATCGACTAATCAAGAGTTTAGTCGACTAATAAGCATAATTTGCGAAATCGATCAGATTAGATCGGAGCAAATAAGGAAAGGAGAGGAGTTTAATCGCCTTATAGAGAATCAGTCGACTGATAGGTATCAGTCGATTGAACAGTTTTTAGTCAACTGGACCATGGCTATAAAAGAAGCCTTGGGATCCAAGTCTCAGGATAAGTTCACTCGTTCAAAGTCTCAAATCTCAATTTCTGCTCTGCGATCAAGCTGTGTCTCCTTGTGCTCCATCGACAACCAACAACCTATGTCGATCAAGATCTCTATCGTTGTTGGAAACATTTATTTGTGTATTTTTTATCAATAGAGAATAACAACTTATGTTATTCTTTATATCATATGTACAAGTTGTGTTCCTTCTCTGAAAGTTTTCGGAGAGGAGAACTTTAGTAGATTGTCCACCGAAATGATCAAGGATTGCGGGCCTTGGAGTAGTAGTCGCTGAACTACGAATCAAATAAAAAAGAACTTGTTTTTTCGTGTTTGTATTTACTTATTCCTCTGTTACTTTAATTTACGAAACTAGAAGAAAAGAAGAGTTTTAAAATAAACAAGATTCAACCCCTCTCTCTCTATTTCGATCCTATAGCTTCTGCCTCCGCGACTATATAAGGCTTCATAAAGGTATGATTTTCTTCTCTCACGCAAAAGTAAATCTTCTTCGTCTTCCTCACTTCCTTTCGCTCTCTCACGCACGCATGCGAGCTTCGCACCTCAGTCAATCGCCGACTTGACTGTCAAAAGGATCACGTTGGTAACGCTAGCCCTTGATTGACTATTTCTAATCTACAGACAGCAAGAGCGAACTCTAACCAAGAAAGGACACTACCACAACTCCGAAGGAAAAAAAAGAGGAGGAGCCCGAGCAGGTAAAGAAGGACACCATCAAAGATAATTTCGATAAATTTGTTTAATAATCAAAATGACAATATGAAATATGTTGTGAAGCTTTTACAACTTTATTTTGTTCTTATTTTTTATTTTTAGAAGATTATCAAAGTATCTTAATTAAAATATTCTAATAGTCTTTAAGTGAAAAAAAAACTGTAATTTTATGATGCTCCTAGAAATACATTAGTGTCTTTTACCTTTTTGATTTTGAAAATGAGAAGGTGTGTTTTGGTGACAGTTGAATATCATGGTCGCTTGCCCAAATGATCTATTTTCGTGTGGTCACTTGCCCACACAGCCAACCAGCGAGTGAACTTAAGATGCCTTCCTGTACGCTAATTCAGAATTGAGATCATCATATTGAAGGTCACACAGCAAACAGATTACATCCATCTTGCTTCTCTGAACATGAATCAGCAGTTCGGACATTGCCCACTTAATAAACAGTCATTACTTCAGACATGGCGGATCGCTGTTGAATCGATTGCTAGTGCTTGCCAGCTGAACAACTGCAACTGGCTCGCTTCTCCGATAGTACCTTTAAGGCCAATCACAACATTGGGAGAAATAACAAGCAAATTGATCATCAGGTACCACCAAAATGTAGTTCATCCAAGAGCATCTAATTTAATGTATCATCGTATACCTTCACCTGTTTCTGCAGATCTTTTATGTAGCTGACGGCCAAATCTAGCATATCCGAAGTGTTGGTTTGCTGCCAGTGAATTGTCATTGACTGATGTTCTTCTAGTTATCCAAGGTTTAATAGCTAAATAATTACCTTGTCCATATTAGGGACTAGCTTCTGCAGTTTCCTGATTCTTTCACTGATTCGGGTCCTCCTTACCTGACCAATTCAGTTATGGATCAACCGAGATCAGCAACGGAGGATGAGAGTAAGTACATCAGAACAGCTTACTTAATCTCTCAGCTTATACTTGGAGGGAGGAGGGAGGAGGGAGGAGAGTAAATAAGGAACACTGAAACAGCGTACTTACTCGCTCAGCTATGCTCCGAGGATGTGTAGCGCAGCCGCGTTTAGCACGGACCTTGCAAGGCATGGCATCCTGAAACTCCCAGTACCTTTCCAGATTGACCATCTCCGATGAAGTGTTCGGCAAGCTAAATTGAGGGGTTAGCCCTGACACATGGTTCCTATCTCCATTCTAATACATAGAAATCCATGAATTAGTTAGTATACGATCGATTGTAGCTAATACATAGAACAAATTGGGTACCTGAAGCTCTAAAGAGGAATTGATCTCCCAAGCAGAGTTGTTCGAAGATAATCCCAGCAAGTAATTATTGTTCCCCCGGAAGGCGCCGAAGCTGCCGCTCTCTTCAGGGCTATTGCCACTTACCGCAACCTCCGAAATTTGTGACATACTGGAGTTCTGCTTCGACGTCGACGTCGACAGGCTCGTCGACTTCTTCAATCCACTCATCTCGTTTCCCAGACCACCTCTCACCATCCCGTACCCGAATCCTACCGTGTATATTTACGTAGACAAAGGTTATTAGGCATCCGTGCATCAATCATGCCCAATGAGTTTAGTCATCATGTCCGGCAACTTTAAAATAGCAAAAGGAAATTAAACCCCAATTTGGAACAGCTACAAGCTAAGTAGTTAAAAACGAAGTTATGTACCACTGTTATCGACGTGGAGGTGAGAGAAGAGGCCAGCGGGCGAACTGCTTTGCCTCGCGAGAGTAGGATTCGAGGAGCTCGATCTCTTGTGGAATTGCTCCGCCGTGTCCATCCCCATTGAGGTCGATTCCACCACTGAATACGCATGGTTCGCCATCTGCTGCTGCTGCTGCTGTTGCTTAAGCTTAGTCTGAGGATGAAACATGGGCATCGCAATCTGCTGCTTTTGCGGAGGCAGAGGCAGCAAGCCATGGCCAGCACTTGCGGCCGAGCCGCTGCCGGAGGTCTTGTTCCCGATCTGGAGGTCAGGCCCTAAGAATCCGGTCGAGAAGGTGCCGGCTGTGGAGGTGGAAGAGCTGGTCTTGACGGGGAGGAAGTCGTCGCACAGCTCCCCCAGAAGCGAGCTCGGAGCCGACTGGTAACGAAGAAGATTTGAGTTGGATTCGGGCAGCACGTCCTCCTTCGACGCCACCGCCGTCGCTCCGTACATCGCTGCATATCTTACTTAATCTCTATCAGATCTCAAATAACTACTACTCCCTAGCTAGCTAGCTAACGATGCTACAGTACGTAATCGATCGAATCTTCTACGAAGCAAATTAAAAGATGAGCATACATCGAGACTTACACAATCTCTGTATCTATCGATTTCAAGAACAGATCCTTCTTCCCACTCAAGAGGAACGCAGGATAGAACGCCTATCTTTGCCCCTTCCAATCACCTCTTTTCAGTAGTTGACCTACGGCGAGGACCAAAACTCAAAAACTTAGTCTGCCTCGGGCACTACAATGTGAATCGAGATCGTATTTTGTTCAGAATTAACAATTGCTATATCGTGTATCTCTCCGATCGCAATTTCCATCAGCCACCACACGCACCCACACCCGCACTAAATTACGGGTACGCCCTTGGACTCCATGAATGCATGTATCTTCCCCACCGTGTATCCTGTCCCCTCGGCCGTGGCTATTTCAACGTATTCCAGCTACGCGGCCGCCAGGTGTACAGGTCGGGACGGAGCCATGAGCCCAGCCTTTGCCGGCTTCATCCTCAAGCTACTTTTGGCTAAATCGGTAAGTTACTTTTATTTGTAATTACATTTGGTATCCGAACGAGGTTGGATCCTATTTACCCATGAAGACATCATGCTTCTTTTGTGGTGGGACCTGCTGCGTGATTGGATATTATCCGAAAAGAGGTGGCTGCGGTAAAGAGGTAGGCCAGCATTCAATTATGTTGGCTTAGTTGGTAGGGAAGGTACAAGGCAATCAAACTTAGAAATTTTACTCGAACATGTTTCGATATTTTTTATTTCGCATATCACACCTTCGTAATATCAAAATTACATGCCATTATATACCTCCTCTTTTTCTCAATCTCAAAAATTTTTCTATCTTCTTTTTATTTTTATTCCATTCATTTAAAAATTCATTGTTATCAATGTACATTATCAAATTCAAATCTGAGGACATAAATACATTATAAAAATTTATAAGAACCAAATTAGCTAATTAATCTATATTATTCAAAAAAATTAAAATTTTTCGAACCAAGAGAGTTTTACAAATCCATTGATGATGTTGATTAATGAATAATGAGTTTGTGACAATTTTTATTAAGCTGTTGTAACTTTAAAAATTTATTGCTCTTAATTTACACTGTCAAATTCAAATTTGAAGGCATATACACATTAATGAGACTTCCAAAAGTACATTAATTTTAATTTGAAGTGATTCAAAGTTTTTTAAGTTTATCAATTAATTTCGGACAAAATTAGCTCATGGACCAACATCATTCAAAAATTCAAAAGTTTGATTTTTTTCAAACCATGGAGTCTTAAAAATCTATTGGTGTTGTTGGTTAGTGAATATAATTGTCCTAGGTCTTATAATGAGTTTGTAATAAATTTAGCAAATTTTTATAAGTTTAAAATTTCATTGCTCTCAATTTACGTGGTCTAATTCAGATCTGAGAGTATAGATATATTTAGGAGGTTTTTGAGAGTAAATTGGTTTAACAATATAAATTAAGAATAATTAATTTCTGAATGGGTAGAAAAAAATTATAAAAATAAAGGAGAGAAATTTTTGAGAACAAAAGAGGAGAGATATAATAGGAATGTATTAAGTGATATTGATAGTATGAAAGTTAAGTATGTGAAATGAAAAATCTGGTTAGTTTAGTAAAATGCTGATTAAACTATGTGTAGTATTAATTAAATTTAGGATATTAATAATTAAAAGGACTCTTTATTTTTATTACCATGAAACAAGCGTCCCATATTGGAAAAAAAATATTGAAAGTGTTTTATAGGGATTTTAACTAAAACTACTACAACATACTTAACATTATTTTGTTCAAATACTAATTAAAATTTATATAATATAAAGTAATTTTGATGGTGGATGCTCTGTGTTATAAGTAGTTTTGAGTTTTGACCCTAGCTATTCTATAATTGCTTGTTTTGAAAAAACATTGATTAAAACTACTATAATATAAATATTTTTTTCCAAAACTACTTTATGTGTAATAATTTTAGACAAAATTGCTGCAGTTTTAATCAAAACTATTGTAAATTTTAGATTCTAACCTTTTGATTTTTACTGTTTACTTTGTATAAAAGTTAAAAGAAAAACATGTAATCAAAATATTGTTTTAGGAAGCAAGCCTAGTTGACCTAATTAACCAATTTATTTTAGCTTCTCAAGCTTCGACTTTCCTAACTATTTTAGCTTCCCAGTGTGCGATCGATAGCTTGGCCGGCTGCCGGCCGCCAGCTCGCGACTGGTAGCTTGGCTGGTCCTTTCTACACTCTCACACTTGCGTTGCTGTTGATTTCACTTTGGAGGATGAGTTGTCTGAACTCTATCTCAGCACCTCAATTCTTGTGCCGATTCCCAAGGGGAACCATCGTTAGTAAAATGGTGAGAGAAACCCTAATCGAGGATCACCAGACACCTTAGAGATGCTTTCTTGGGGATTTATGACCTCAAGGCTTCTACTTGAGAAAAACCCTAAGCAGCAGGTTTT
>JBBUKS010000095.1:7837535-7850849 GCA_038050645.1 Hedychium gardnerianum | reverse complement strand
TGATATAGTAGGGGATAGAGCTCAATGGCGTAAAAGGATCCATATAGCCGACCCCACATAGTGGGATAAGGCTCGGTGGTTGTTATTGTTGTTGTTGTTGTACTGTATAATAGATTAATTAGTAATTAATCAATCAATACTATCATACAATATTATAAAGATTAATACTGTAATTGTATAATATATATACACACAGTTTTATCAAAAAAAGAAGAAAAAAAAAAAGGTGACTAACTCCCTTGTAGTTCGTGAGTCACAACTCCTCTCTTAGATGTTGCCTCTCAACTAATTGCGGTGGTCAAAATTTCGGCGAGCCTCGTGACTTAACAAAATCCCTTTTGACGAGCTTACCTCATTCCTCTTTTGATGAGTAATATCCAAAACTAGCAGAAATCCTATTTCTCAAGTTGCCCAGGGTAATAATGTCCAGCAGTCTGCAAGGTTTTCACAAATATGCATGCATAATCTCCACCATCGTAAAAAAGATCCAAAATTGTGGTTAAGTTTACTTTCATGTGATTTTAACAATATTTATAAGAGACATATTAGTCACTAAGGGGCTTGAGATTTATTTTGTTAAAAGAAAAAAGAACCTATGTAATAATATTTCACCTTTCACAAACTCATAAGGACCATTATCTTTCTTTTGATGGTTGCTCGTCTATCTCTATGAATAAGCTTTCTGTCTTTTTATCCTGAAATATGACATTTTCTTTTGGTATTCCCATGTGAGTCAAGTGTGTTCCTTTGTTTGCTTCTATTCTATTGACTTTATTAACAATTAAAAGCTGATTTAATTTAAATAGTTTTGGCATACTTCATTCCCCCCCCCATTCAATCCTGTTATAATAAGTGCAGTACCTGTTGTTTCTTAACTGGGGACTAGCCTTGTCAAATTGGTGTATCTTTCACCGGAAGAAAGCAAAAAATATAGTTGAGACATGGGATGTAGCTTTCAACAATTCTCCGAGAGAAAAAAGAGTTCCTTTTCTATACTTGGCCAATGACATCTTACAGATTAGTAGACGCCAGGGAAGTGAATTTGTGAATGAATTTTGGAAAGTACTTCCTGGATGTTTAAAGAATGTCTATGAGAATGGTGAAGATCACGGAAAGAAAGCGGTGAATCGATTAGTAAGTATTTTTTTTTAAATTTTTTTACATTAAATCTTTGTGTGAACTTTTCTAGAACTATGTTTGGGTATCCCTCCTAAAATATTTATTATTACAAATAGATGTTCTAGATATTTTGTACACAACTAGTGAGCATGCTTAGGTTATGATTGATATTGTTTGGTTTATAATTCTTGACTTCTTTTCGATGCTACAATTAAGGCAATCTCTTTTGGTATGTTCCTAATGGTTACCAATAAATAAATCTAAGGTGAAATGTTGATTGTTTTGTGGGAAACATTAAATGAATTTACTCCAATATGCTCATATTTGGTTAATGCCACTACAACCCATTTATCTTCTTTGCTTTAATGCTTCTCCACATGTTTCATCTCTGGACTTCAACTTCTAGTAGATCAAGCATATGTAGGTGTTTAATCTTTAAAGAGATAATTTATTACATAGGTAGTTGCAGAAAGTAGTTTGTTTTTTCCTCTGAATATTTGCAACTATTGGTACATCCTACATTGGATGTCTTAGTGTGGTTTCATGTGTTTTCTTGATCTTATATCCTGGTTTTATCTTCTTACGGATGTATTCGTATTCCACTTGTCATTATTTGATATACCTATTTCTACATTTTTCTCAATCTATGAGACGGATCTGGTCAGCATGCAATCTCATTTACCTTGAAGTTTCAGATGACATTGGTTATCATCTCCAGACTCTGATGGAAATTTTCATTTTTATGACCAACTCTTTCACGGTATGAAGGGCGTTTCTCCACTTAACAATCTCAGAAGTGATTTTGCCATGCCTTATTTTTCCCTTGTTTTTTTTTTAAAAATTGTTTTATGTAACCCTGTTTCATTCTCTGTAGCTAGCTAATTATGTATGCTTTTGTGAGAATTTTTCCCCTTTCTGTTGACGTGCAATTGTGTACATCTGCTTGTGCACTTGAGTGCATAACCATCCATGCATACATGTGCTGTAGAAGGTTTTGATGAGTTTATTTCTGGTGCATGGAGAATTCAGGCTTTATATATAAAGTTGTTTGATGAAGATTCAAAGAGTTTTATCCATTTCTGTTCCAGTGTATTTGAGGAAGTGACATAACAACAAAATCTGTGAAACAAACAAGAAGTTTGGGGTGGTGGTGGAATAAAATTTCATGTAATGTGAAGAAGGGAAGGGATCCCTTGCAATAAAAGTAAAAAGAAGGCTATGGATTGGAGTATTGATTTGTGCCTTCAATCTGATATTGACATTTTGAGTGCTGAAATCAAAGGCAAACAGATGTTAGCTTCGGTAAAAGTTGGTAGAGCAAGCATAACCTCTCATCATTGCTTTCAGCATCTATCTGCTGACATGGAAATTGATGATTTTTCATTGTTATTTTTAGATGCTTTTGACAACATGTTTGCTATCTTATTCTATTTTGTTTTTTTCTCTCTCTCACAATTATGTAGGATCCCACCTCCTTTCTTGTTTTATGGTTCTCTAGCTCTCACTACTGTCGCTCCCTATCCTTTCTATTGATGTGGGCTTCCATACCCTAAAAGATCTCTATGTCCCATAAACAAATCAAAACTGTCTCTCTTCATTGTTTCATCATACTTAGTTATCTAATTCCCATCCAATTAATGACTAGGTTGAGCTTTGGATCACTAATTTAATGGACAAATTGTCTGGTCACCCGTTGTACTCGATGTATATTTTAGAATATCTGAATACATATACAATACGTAATGTGTTTAGAAAATAAAAGTACAACTGGTTAATCAAGGTTCTGCTTCCAATATTCTATTGTTTAATTGATTGGTCTACTCAGGTCTAATAACCATCAAACTCAATTATTGTGACTATCTTTATTGCTCTTGACTTTCAATCATGCTGCTTGCTAAGGAATCTCACGAGGAACTCACCACACAAAAGAAGTGGCAAGAGTCTCTTATGTTATTCTTAGTTTCCTCAACAGTATGAATTTTCAATTGCTTCCAAAGTTTGTTTCTAGAGTCTGTGAAGGGTACACGAGATTTCATTCGCAGAATACATCCTATAGTAATTTTCTTGCCCTTAATACTCTTTATTCAGAGATACTTTCACCACATCACAAGATCTTATAGGATTGTCTTGCATGGCAAAAGAAGCAAGATGATTTCTTTGTGTCTGTCTCTTTGGTTTTCATCCTTCTCTTCTGTGAGTTCAGTTGTAGTATATCAAGTTCTCCATTCATAGTGTTTCACAATGTTGTCTTAGCTTTTGAGTGACAGGATTTTGCTCTATCCAATGATCGATCAAATCTTAGTCATATGAAGCCACCTACCCAAATCATTATTGCCAGTATGACTATCATGTCTGCTCAACATGTTCCCCTCTACTTTCAACCAATCCAATGTTTCTCTTTTTTTTGCTGGCTCTAGCTTAAAATGTGCTCATTCTGGTATGTCTTGGTTAGATTAGCCATCAATTTCTGTCAGTTAAGCTGTCATGATCTAATCGGGGCCAGTTCATTGAATTGTGAATTGTATATTTTGCTTTGCTTGATGTTCCTGATCTTAGCTGATGCTAGAGCAGTATATAACTAAGCATGGCATCCCTCTACTCAAAATTAACAAACCACGAATGCCTAGTGCACAAATGATAAGGCAAGGCAAGGCAAGCAAGTGTGCACAAATGTGCAAAGTAACAATAGAAGGTATATCATCCAGGCATCGCAATAATCTAACCAATTTTTTTTCCTTTAATAACCTATCACAATGATAATTAATGCCTGCAAGTAGTAAAACAGGGTGGAGATGCAATCACTTGCTTCGTATTGATGTATGAAATTATAGATACATTTCTACGATACGTGGAGATGTGTACACTTCAGATGCAATTACATGGTAAATTAATGCCCCCCCAAATCAGATATATTTTGAAAGTTCAACCTTAGTTTATCTAGACCAACTGCTATCTGTGTTTGATTTGATGTGTTAATGAATGCCTCCAAATCAGATACTTGTGATTGATGCTTGTCTGTGTTTGATTTGATGTGTCATCATCACCTGCCCAGTGTTGTTAAATGTAAATTTTAGGGTGAAAATGCAAAAAAAAAAATGGTTTACCAATGTTGGTAAGAGACGGGTGATATAATGCTCCAATTTTTTGGATAATTTGACATTTTTTTTTGTATTCTTGCATTTTATCTGATGACTTCAGGTAGAGATTTGGGATGAAAGAAAAGTATTTGGCTCTCGTGGGCGAGGCCTAAAGGATGAGATCCTTGGTACTGTCCCTGCCCCTGTTTCAAACAATGGCAAGAGCAATTCCAATCCCATCAAATTAATTCGGAAAGATGCTGATTCAGTACGAGTAGTAAGTATACATTTAACTTTGCCTGTTTCTGTTTCCCCTTGATGGACTCAAATATTTGACCATTTAAAGCAGATTGTTTAATGTTCATTCCTTGTGGATTTTATTCTCAGAAACTAGCTCTTGGTGAAATGCCCGAAAAGATAGTGACTGCATATCAGTCTGTGTTTGATGAATATTCCAGCGAAGATACTGCTTTGAGCAAATGCGATGATGCTACTCAAGTTCTGGAGAGGATGGAAAAGAACATTGATATTGTAACTAAACAAGGTACTCCAGTTTTGCAATTTTGTTTGATGGTTCATTGATATTCTGTTGATCCTCTTATGACGATGTTCTTGGTCAGGTGACCAACAAGGGCCAACATTTATAACTGATCTTCAGAACCAGGAAACTGTACTTAAACAATGTATCGAACAACTAGAAACTGCAAAATCAACTAGAGCTACACTGGTTTATCAGCTGACAGAAGCTCTAAAAGAGCAGGTGTTGCTTCTCATCCACCTAAGGTTCTAGGTGATAAAATTAGACTCTTCTTCTAATGCATTTTCACTTTCTACTGGAAATAAATATTTCAGGAATTTAAGCTGGATCTCATTAACGATAAGTTACAGGTAAGAAATATCTTCGAGGATTTTATAAATTTTCTGGTCAAGTAAAATTAATATCCAACATGCACTTTAACATATCGCTTTGTCAAGTTCAAATACAAAATTCTGCATCTGTTGTGAGTGTATGTTATTCTCGGTGTTTGGTTAATCACTACATCATTCGACTTATTGTTTTGTTTTTCTATTCAAAACCTGCTAGCAGTCTGTTGCCTGCTGATTCTGGGATATATTCTTTGCAAGGATATCTACTACTATGAAGTGCTACTAGTTTGTATTTACGTATCGAATGTTGATGCTTATCCTGAAATTTTTATCACCCTTCACGGGTGCACTTTCTTGCTGGATGAAGATACAAACTTTCTGATTGTATTTTTACTAGTGAATCAATTTCATCATCGATCATCTGTAGATTGTTTCAATAACTTCTACATTGGAAGTCAATAATTACTTGGCACTACCACATTCTAGTTTCCTGGCCCCTTCAAAATTTTATTTGCCTCGAAACAACCACTTCCTAGTTTTGATAAGATCATGAGATAGTTAAATAAGAGATGAATTCTGACTTTTTTGATTGCTTTCGACATAAATCTATTATATTTATGCGAATTCTTCTCGAGTTAGTAATTGTTTCTTTTCCGTCTCATTTCCAGATTGCCCATTCCCTCAGTGAACATGCTGGTAGCATGCGGCGGCAACGGCTAGGCTTGGTTGCCGGGGAAAGTGGTTTTGACCCTACCTCTAGCCTACCAATGTCCATTCCTCAACTTCCACCGCCACACTCTGTAACTTCATTCGCTGGCAGCGTAAGCAGTGCAGAAGACGATCACAAGAAAGCTGCTGCTGCAGTTGCTGCAAAGCTGGCTGCATCATCATCATCGGCGCAGGTTCTATCTTCTATCCTGTCGTCTTTGGCTGCAGAGGAAGCTGCTTCCATGGGCAACAGCCTGAATTCCCAAGTCCTCTCTGATGGCCTAGCTGCTTTCCCTGTGGAGAAGAAACCCCGGCTCGAGAAGCTAATTTCCACGCCCGATATGGGCATACCCTCCTCCTACTTTAGCCAGGTGCAGCCGCAACAGCATCAGTCAATTCCATTTGCATCCCAGAGCAATCAGGCACCTCCAACTTTTACACCGCCACTGCCGCCTCTACCTCCACTGCCACCACCCTTGCGGCAGCAATTTGGACAAACAAGCGGAGCAACAAACATCGGACCTTTTCCATTTGCAGGCAGTTCACTGCCGCCTCCACCGCTATCCCATGCGTCGCTGGGGTTCACAAGACCCATTATCCCACCTGTACCTCCACCTCCGCCACAGCAGCAGCAGCCTCCAGCGCAGCAACAATCGACCTCGATGGGCTTCTACCAATCTCCCGGTGTTGGGTTCTATGGTCAGCCACAGACAGCTCCAACTGCCCAACTGCAGTGAAGCCATTACACTGAGAGTGTTGCATATGCCTGGAGTCTTTCACTCCAGTTCTGCTATGTATACTATCGATGACTTCATTAGTGTATCACAGATTGATAAATTAGGCCAAGTCGATCGCGGCAAGATCGGATCAGGAGGCACTGGATTGTCAGTAAACCTCGTCTATAATCATACAATGGCGTAACATTAACCCGTAAGTCTGATATGGAGAAACCCATTTGACGATGGGGAAATTACTGAATTTGTTGTAACCCTAACCAATCTATACAGATTGTGTAGATTAATTTTTTTAAAAAATAAATTGTTTTTTGTTTTGCAACTTTTGTAATGGATGATGACCCACCTACTGGTTGGGGTAGAATTTGCTACAAGTTTTCTCTTTTGCTTAAGGATGTTATTTTTTCTATCCTAAATTAGCTCCTTAAATTGATCGATCTAATTGTCATAACAAAGTAAAAAAAAGGTCATAATGGCATTTATATAAGTTGTGTTTTGGATTTACTCAATAGGTAAATTTCAAGATAAAGATCATCTCTCTTTTTTTTTTATGATTAATTAGATAATATCAAATATAAGATGATCAATTTGAAATTTTTTATTCACGGTTAGAATAAATTAAGAAATATTAATAAATATTTATTTAAATAATTAATATTTTTAAATTTATTTCTTATAGAAAGAGAAAAAATCTTGTGTCAGAGAAGATTCTCTACTTTCAAGATGGTAAAAAGGCGAAACGTTCGCCCTAGCATCCCTGTCAGTCCGTCCCAGGACCAATACGAAAGAGGTAAATCATAAAGGCTAGTCTAATCAGTTCGAACAATGACTAATACGTGAGGCTAGTCTAATCAGTTCGAACAATGACTAGTACGTGAGGAGGGCACTTTCAAGATAAGTAGAGCGAAGTTTAAATATTTGAATTATTAAAAAATATATATATAAATAATACGGGTTAAAGGATAAATATACCTGAATCTTACTTATTTGAGCAAAACAAGAAACTATAAGGGTCAAAGGACAAATATTCCAATAAATATATGGAATCTGACTTGAAAATGAATAAATAAGTAAATAATAGGGCAGAAAATATTCCTTCGATCTCTCTCGATCCTTCTCCGGCGGACCGGCGTTGCCTATAATTCATCTTCGTCTAGTCGGCGGCGGCGGCGGCGAGAGCATGGCGATGTTGCCGGACGAGATATGGGCTCGTATCTTGGAGATCGGCACCGACTCGGCCCGCCTCACCTACCGTGACCTCTGCGCCCTCGCCATGGCGTCCCGCCGCCTCAGCCGCCTCTCCGCCGACCCCGCCCTGTGGTCTGCCATCCTCTCCATCGACTTTCCTGACGGTGAAAATGTCTCCCCGTCACCCAAAGCCCTCTACCAGACTAGGTAAGCGGGGCGCGCCTGCCTGCCTTCCTTCTCTACTCCATCTTTGATGCGGGATTTGAGTTTTGGTTCAGATTCAAGTTGGACAAGGCAAAGAGGGTCGCCTTTCAGAGAGCGAAGATGCTCTTCGCAAAGAGTAAGGTAGCTGTTTCTCGGAAGAGGCTACAAGAGCTGAAGTTGTCGTTGGTGCGGGAGGGCGACATGCTCAAGGCCGCTGTCGAAGAGTTGAGAAACTTGGAGAGAGCCAGGTGCTTTATTGTTTGAATTAAATCTGCTGTTTCAATAGCAAGAACACTTTCATTCCTTCTCGTCATAATATGTTCATTGTGGATTGATCACAAATTAATTGCTTCAGTTTCTACTAAAATTCATTGGTTTTTTCTGGACTAGTTTCTTCGAGCATACTGATGACATTAATTCCCAACTTTTCATGTATTAGATAATAGAATAGATCGAAATGCCTATGTTTTGTGTACTAAATCAAGGGAGCTAGTTCATGATGCTAAGGGCGGTAGAGAAATTTTCACAACTTTGGCATTGTTCAACATGAAGTTCATATATGTATGGACGATTGGAATTTCAAAAAATCAAATTAACAAATTGTGTTCTAGCTTGCCTTTTTTTCTTAGGATATGTTGAATATGTAAGATTAAGGTTTCAAATGACATGCAATCATTATTTCATAAAGCACATGTGGTATGCAATAATATGTATTGTTCGTAGTAATATGATATTTAACACTAATTGTAGTCATAACAATTGCATAAATATGTGTAACCAAAATTTCTAATTTTACATCTGCCACATGAAGTACATACTGAAGTTACAAGAAACATAATATTGAACACATGAGCTGCATAACACTTGGTATAGTCCAATTTCAATCAAGCTGACCACATACAATAGAAAGTCGAATGTAGGATATGCGATGAGGTCATCCTTGTGCATATTATTTCATTTAGACTCTTGAGGTACTTGAAGAAACCTTATGTTTTTCTTTGTTTTATCACATTCTTTCAGTTAGATTGCTATGATTTAGACATTAGTAATGCAAGCCCTAGTTTATTATCATTAGGTTCATGCTTAGCATTCTAATTGTTACTGTCGCTATGTTGTCGATGTTCTAATAATTTAATATTTCAGGACTGCATCTGTCGCTTTAAACGTATGGCAGCCAGAAGTCGTTCGTGGGAGACAGAAGCAGATAGTCGAGCAGTGCACTGTACCACTTGAATCTCGTGTCTGTGCTCTAAAGATGGAGGTTCAAGTCTGTAAGCAACAGATTGCTAATTTTAACAAGGCTTATGTATGACTCTGATATTCTTGTTCTATATGTAGGATTGTTGCAGCTCGTCATTTTTATTATGTAACTTATCTTTATGTTTGACAGGAGGAGGAGAAGAAAAAATTGGGGAAGCACAAACAGGCACTGGCGTCGCTGGAATATGATCCACTAGAAGGCCATTTTAATTCAACCACCAGTGATTCTAATAAAAGGAAAAGATTGGAGCTAAGTAGTGATTGTAAGTCACTTTTCTTGAATGTTTAGCTTGATGCTTTTTAATCTTTAGAATGTGGAGAATAAAAGAGCAAGATAAAAAGGAAAACAAGGAAGAAGAACATATCTCACAACAATAGGGAACTAAAAGAAACTAAAGACAATAGGTATTTAATTGCCACGACTTGAGAAAACTTATCCATGGAAGTTATTTAAGAGGGAGCGTTGGTTTTACATGCCTTGAATCTGGCATGTGTGGCTAGGGATGGAAGGTAAAAACATGAAACTGTGCATGCACAATTATTATTTATTTTATTTGAAACTATTCAGTAACAAAAGAACTTGTGCATGATCAATATTTCTCGATATGAAGGAAAAATGAATCATGATTTGGTTAAACTCTACTCGTTGAGATTGAGCATACGTTTGTCTTCATGGTTAGGTCTCACTGATGCAAACATGCCCGTTCGTAAACTGTTAGATGCTGATCTATCTTGCTTGTTCATTTGGATTTGTTTCTGGCATGTTCAGAAAAATGCCCCAATAATATACACAAGAAGATACTGGACCAATAGATTTTGTAGTTATAGTGGAATTTATTAAAGTCTAAGGTGTAGTGGTTAAAGGGAGGTTAAAGAAGATGTTAGCCATTGTAATGAAATTGATTTAATGTGTTTAATTGTTACTAATGATATAGGGTTGCATAAAGCTCAGTGGATGACAAGAATTGTATGGCCAATTTCAAATAATTGGAACAAAACACGGCTCGATGATAATAATATTAAGAGAAGATATTGGGAATCAGTGGATAAATAAGGTAGAAATTCACATTTTATAAAGTTAAATTTTCATATAAGATAAACCATTTGATGGAGGATCATGACAATTTATAGCTGTTCTTTGTCATATGTATTTTTCATTTCTGAATCCTTACCGTATTCTAATTTTATGTCGCAGCAAAGTTTTCTAGTGCTGCTCTCGAATGGGACGAACAAGAAAATGCAGAGAGCTCCTGATTGAGCTCACTTAGTATGCTGCATGTTCTATAGCATTCCATCTTTGATTCCGATCAACCTGCAACAGCTTCTTTGCAGGATTACCTACAGCTTAAAGATCAAGTATCAGCTCTCGCTTTGAAGCTACCTAACGAAAGCTTTTCGACAAAACACACACACAAAGAAAAAGAAAGATAACTCGAATGCAGGGCCCTTGCGGGCGAGTGTTGTTTGATGATATGAGGCGATGATACGAGGTATGCTGCTTCTGTTATCAAGCCTCTACCGATCCTGTGTTTCGGCTAACAAAATACTGGCTTGAATCGGCGTGATTGAAGAAATTTAAGTCATTTGGACCCAATTTCCATTGCCCCATCCCACAGCTTTCTAATTTAAGGTTTCTCTTCTGTTTCATCTTCAGTAGATAAGTAGCCAGACAGCTACTGAATCTTTTTAGGAATCCCTTGGAGAGATTGCTATAAAAGGCTCATGTTGTCGTCCGAGCTGAGCAGACTCGATATTCATCTTTGTAACTTGAATCAAATTTGACGATAGATCATAATGAGAATGTTATTATTTAACAATGATACGATAGATATTTATTAGAGTCCAATAATAGAAATAATAATGTCCAAAGATTTATGAATATTATGAAAACTCTGTTTCTCTATTCAGTCCAATATAAATCACTCAAAAATATGGCTCAATAAACTTTTCTTTTCTATTAATTTCTGCCATTTCTACTAAATTAGAGCCATAAATTAATCAGAATTGTGAATTATTATCTTTAAATTTGCTTTCAACAATTTTAATCCATATTATTATTCAAAAGTTTCATTTTTTTTCTTCAATATCCTCTTTCATTTAAAATACAATAATTTGCTCAAGTTCAATTTAAAAGAGTAGTCCATACATGAAGCTCTCATTAATTGAGATTATTTTCGAATTTATGATCATCAAATAATAATTGAGAAAATAAAGACACCAACAAAACTAAAACTATTCTACCTACCACAAGGAATAACTTTTGTTTCTAGATCTTGTCCCCATTTGAGAAAAGATATTTACAATTTTTTTAAAAAAAAAGAAGTGAGAAAAATTTGCTAGATAAAAATTTCTCTAGTGTAATTAGGTTTCGTAAGGTTTTATCAAAGCAATGATCATTAATTAACTAGTTAACTACTCAATCATTTTGACTAGTCCAACCATTCCAATTGTGTCAATTGTATGATCTTGCCCCCAATCAACTATCTAACCTACCCTACCTTATCTACTAGGTTCATTCAATCCAATCAACTTACCTAGCTCTCTCATGTTTGACTTACTTGGCTTGGCTCGACAAATTTGATATTTCAACCGACGATTAAGCCAATTAGTCTAATTGACTGATTTAGCACACGTGACTAGCTTAATTAATTCGATCGATCCACTCGTAACTGATCGTCTTTATCTTTACTTATGCTTATTATATATCATCATATTTATAAAAATGGATAGACACTAAAGTGTCACTTGTATTTGACCCTCAAATTTTAACAAAGCCTC
This sequence comes from Hedychium gardnerianum, assembly GCA_038050645.1. Classification (NCBI taxonomy): domain Eukaryota; kingdom Viridiplantae; phylum Streptophyta; class Magnoliopsida; order Zingiberales; family Zingiberaceae; genus Hedychium; species Hedychium gardnerianum. The sequence continues at coordinate 7,838,914 of JBBUKS010000095.1, read as the reverse complement.
TGGAATTATTTATTATTATTATTATTAATTCAGATATTTGGGCCTTGGATCCAATTACATTTAGAGGTAGACAATCAAATTAGATAAATTTGGAAAGTATAATTAGATCGGGCATGATCTCTAACATCACTAGTGGTTCAAATTTCAAAGACTTGAAAAATATTTAATTTGAAATTCGAATTCTCATTATATGAATCATCCTTATTTTTTACCATCACATTGTATCCTAGGGATCCATTGTGGCAAAAAGGCGAAACGCTCGCCCCCAGCACTCCCGTCAATCCGTCCCAAGATCAACACGGAGGAGGTAAATCACAAGGGCTAGTCTAGCCAACCCGAACAGTGACTAGTGTATAAGGAGGACAGGAACCTGGCTACGAGTCAGGATTTGACCCCAATACCTTATTGTGGCAACACCTCATGCACTAGCCATCAGCTCATCCCGTGGGGACGTACCCTAGGGATCCATCATGTTATATGCAGAGGAGCATGACATTGATGAACTTGTTGCATGAGAAGAGATGCACTATATATATATAAAAGTTCTGTTAGTCTGTATATTTTATCCTATATAATCATGAACACCTGTTGAGGTGGTCATTTGTACATCATTGATCAAAATATGTGTCATATGATCAGTGATCAGGATTATACCACCTTAGCAAGTATACATGATTGTGCAGGATAAAGTGTGTAGGCTATCAAAATTATATATATATATATAAAGACAGTGCCCTCTATGAGTGTAGTATAGCGTGAGTATTCGTAGGATAAATATAGAGCCTGATTTTATTCAAATTTGTTTGATAAAATAATTAAGTTAAGTTGAACTGAGCTGAGTCTAAAATAAATTAAGTTATTGAAATAATTATTCAAGTTTGACTTAATTTTTTTATGAACTTGAGTTTAGTTTGTTTAGATGTTATAATCAAGTTCTCAATTCAAACTTATTTGATTGTTTGAAAGTTTTATATTTTCAAGTTTGTTTTGTTCGTTATTGAGCTCGATAATAGAAGCTTATTTATTCATCCTTAAAGTATTTATTTATTTATTTATTTATCATATTGATAAAAGTTTATTGATGAACATGATTTACAAACTTTATTTATAAATATTGTTCACGAACAGTGTATACTTTTTATAATGAGTTGAACACGCATATTCAAACTTATCAAGTTTATTCATTTAATTTACTTGATATGTATTGAACAAATATAAATAAGTTTTTATTAAATCGAACATTAAATTTATTCTCGAACGTTTGATTCGTTTACTATCCTAAATAAATAAAATTAAAGTTCAAATTCTAGTAGGGATGATTCTAAAAGTTAATCTCTGAGAGTGTGCATAAATTGTGAAAGAAAGATCATCTATCTACA
>JBBUKS010000095.1:7809636-7837435 GCA_038050645.1 Hedychium gardnerianum | reverse complement strand
TTGACTTAATTCATAACAGGGAAGGTAGAATTATAAATATTCGTGACTGGTATTTTAATTGAGAATATTAGATAACAAAAAATAAAAAAAATACATTAGCATGGGTTTAGTTAAAATTAATTAAATAGCCATCAAAATATTGTCTTTAATTGATGAATAGATAATACCAAATTTAAGATAATCGATTTCACCTTAAGAAAAAGAGTATTAGTATTTCATTTACACTTTAATCTTTTCCAAATTTTCCATTTTAATTTGTTGTTTATTATGGAAATAAAATAATTGCATCCTTGATTGAATATGTGATTTGATGAGTTATTTTTTTTAAATAAGCAGAAAGGTACATATTAATTGCTTTTTTGTTCTCCAATAATTATTTTTTAGTTTGACAATGAAATATATATCACGACACCAATACATAATTATCCTCTAAATAATATTTTTTTCTAAAAGAATATCGGCCGTGGTCTACAATTCTACAAAAATATTTGGATCTAAGTATTATTTCAATAATAATTTTACATTTGCTTGTTTCACAAATTCTTCAAGAAAAAAAATTTTGAATTTGCGAAGTCTTGCAAATACATTCATAGTTAATTTTTAATGATTTTGTACTTAAAATTAATTTTAAAAAAATACTGAAAATATTATCACTCTGAGGAGGACAAGGTAAAATAGTATAAACAAAAAGAAATCTAAGCGGCAAAGTGGACTTTTTACAATGTCAAAGAAGAATTTCGTAAAACTGGAAAAAGTATGGGGCGAAATGAAATTTTGTTTGGTTTAAACTAAAATTTCGCAACTATTATTGGTATCATTTGATTCGTTGCTCTCTCGCAAAGAGACTGTCAGTGACGCGGCAGAGCAATCGCCGCCTGCTCGGCTGCTCCTCCAACTGCAAAGGTCCGGCCGTCCGGGTTTTGTTTCTTTAAGGCTTAAGTTGAAGAGAAGATGGCGGCGGAGGAGCAGCGATCCTACTCGACCTCCCGGCGATGACCTTCGATGAAGCTGGGGAGACCTCGACCTAAGGTTCGCTGACGGCTTGTTCGCTTTTCCCCCTTTATTGTCTGCTCGATTCATCATTTCTGGTCCAGATTGTGGAGGAAAAAATGCCTATTCTGAATAGTGGATCGTTGGGCCGGTGTTCTCAGGTTCAAAGGGCATTAGCCTTTCTCGTTCACATGTCTTAGTTGGAAAAGGTGACCACTTTTCTTTGGGAGAGCAAAAGGTCACCTTGCTCCCTTCTCCTTTTCTAGGTTTTCTGTGCATATTGATGGAGAATGGGATGGAGTTTCAGCGTGTTGTCACCTTGATGATGATGATCATCATCAAGTAGGAAAGCTGTTTCTTGATTTGTTATGTTGCTTCTGGTCAAAGCTACATCTACTTCCACTTCCACCATTGGTTTCGTGGTCAAACTCCGTGGTTGTGGCCTTTGCTGATTTTACAAAGTCAACGTCTTCCTGATGGTCTTGATTTAGGCCTTTTCAGTTAGATCCTCTAATCAAAGTTAGCTCCCTGGCATGTCAAAAAGTTGAATTGTTGATTGAGATAAATATGAAGTTCTTGGAGCAAAAAGTTCAGGAGTTTTCACTTCAAGATAAAACAACTTTTCATTTGTTTCAAAACTCAGAAGGTAAATGATATACATGCTCTCCATCCTCTATTTAGTTTGTCATATGAACACCAATCTGGTGCAAAAATCAATCCACCTTTCTATATAACATTTTCAATTTGGAATTATCGAGTTTGGTATGTGCTAGTTATCGACGATCAAACCACTTATAAGAAATTCTGTTGCTTTCCTAAGCCAAACTTATGGTGAACTAGTTGAGATGCCAAAAAGTTGACCTCTTCTTTGAGCGATTTTAAAATACAATTTTCGCATTGGTTTGCAGGAGTTTGATTACAGTGAAGAACCATGGCTGCCTTGGTTCCTGGTGTTATCCTCAAGCTCCTCCAGCATATGAACACTGGTACTGAAGTTGGAGCTGAGCATGGCTCATCTGTCCTCCAAGTGATCGGTATTGTTCCGGCTGGTGGAGACCTCTACCCAAACCAGGGTTTCTATATCCGAGTTTCTGATTCCTCACATGCCACCTTTGTTTCCGTCCCCGACGAGCAAATGGAGCTCATACTGAGCGGCAAGATCCAGCTAGGTCAGTTCATCCATGTTGATCACATTGAGGCTGCCTCCCCTGTGCCAATTCTTAGAGGTGTCAGGCCTCTCCCGGGCCGTCATCCATGTGTTGGTAATCCTCGAGATCTCGTTGCCACTCAATCCTTGGACTTCCTAGTTAATGAGAAATCAAAGGTGTCTCATAGCTCTAGTCTGAATGATGATGATAATTCACTACTTCAGAAGGATAAGATGAAGTTATGGAAATTGGAAGAGACTTCGAAAGTTGGGGCAGAAAAGAAAAGGTTGTCACACAGTATGTCGAGTTCTTCCCTAACAAAACAATCAACAAACAGTGGCATTGAGAAGAAGGAAGCCATCCATATGTGGTCAAGATCAATGGTTCTGAAGTCAGTTACTTCTCCTCCATCGAGCTTCCACTCATCGCCTTTGTCTGATGAGTTTCCTTCTTTAGTTAAGCAGAAGGCAGTGGTTAAAGTGAAAGAGACTACACCAAAGCTGGGATTATTGGAGAGAGCTGCTTCTGTTCTGAAAAGAACCACTGGTAGTCGGAAACCATCTGGTGGAAATTTGGTTGCGAGTTCAGAACCAGCTTTCAGGTCAGGACCAAAGGCTCCGAGGAAGAGTTGGGAGGGAAAAGTGGAGCTAAAAAGTAGAGACAATTCTACTCCAAGAGCAACAAAAGTTGAGATTAAACCTGATGCAAGAAGCACACCAGTAAGTTGTCCATGTACATACTTGTCATATATCTTTGCGTCATGAAACAAAGATCTCTTGTCCATGCTTTCTTCATGTTCTTCTGGTGGCATGAACAGATTTGTAGAATCTATACCCTATATATCTACCAGCGGTCAAATTGTCATTGTTGGATTTTGATTTGGCATCCTCTATCCTCTCACCAATGGACAAAACATCAATTGCCTGCTTATATTTCAGCTTTGGGTCATGGATGTTTATGTTATTTCAGAAGCTTTGAAAGCATTCATTTGCACTGATCTTTAGAACCTAGACAAGCAAAAGCATTAGGAGCATTACCGAGCAATTTGTGAGGATGCAAGTAAATGGACACATTATATGCTCAGAATGTGGTACATGGAATACCAAAAAATTTGAAGGATTCTTATAATTTACCATTTGAAAATTTTAGCAAAGGCAAGTTAGAATTGCTACCAGAGTAAATGATCTAGGAATAGTATGTCAGCACACGACAAATGTGAACAGATAGCAGGTAGCTGTAGATTGTGTGCATTCATTTGTGTCCTTGGACCTTGCTAAAAACTATTGAATGAATCCTTCACAGTGAAATGTAACAATCTTTTTTCATGAATTACAGGTACCTCAACGAAACTCTCTCCCAAATGTGCGAATATCAAAGTAGATGGAGTTTTGGAAGAACATGATAGATCAAATAAGCAACAACCTTCAGCAAAGAAGACTTTATTCTCCGCCCGTAACGTGGTCCCTGAAAGGCCAGCCATGTTTGCCTCAAGCAGCAGAAGACTGATCAACCTTGATGTTTCTTGGGCATCACTGCCATCTGCTCTAGCGAAACTTGGAAAGGTAATGACTATAACCGGTTTCTGGAACAACTTGATCATCCTCTTCCATGTCGTTCTCAACTCTGTACTTTGAACAAACTCGACTAAAAGCATGCTGCTGACTTTAGGAAGTCCTGAAGTATCATGATGTCGCACGAGAAACTGCTATTGTGGCCTTGCAGGAAGCTTCTGCTGCTGGGACCTTGATTCGGTGTTTGAGGTATGCTGCTTTTCATGACAAGGTGAATTGTGTATCTCAGATCTTGAGCTGAAAGCTCCGTGTTACTTGATTTGCAGATTTGGAACTAATTAGACCATCTTCCACCATAAACACTATATTTGATATAATTTTTACACCAAAATAATACAATTTCAACCCCAAACATTATTTTAACTCCAACCTATCCACACCATACCACACTAAAAAAAAAAATTATTAAAATATTTTATTTTTATTATTTATAATTTAATTATCAATATATATTTTAATTTATTAATATTTTTATATGATAATTATTATATTTAAAATTAATACTTTATTAATATTTGATAGGTTAATTTTTTTAAAATTCTATATCCAACTAATATATATAAAAAAGTATATTAATAATTTTAAAATATATATTAAAATATATTAAATAAATTAAAAATAATAATTTTAATAAATTAAATCTTTATAACTATGCATAATAAAATTAAAATATGTTACTAAATACACTTAATTTAAATTTATAATAAATAATTAATATTCCTATAAATAAAGGTAAAGAAAATAATAATTATAAATTAATTACATTTGATTTTATTAATTATATAATAATATAATAAGATTAAAAAAAATAAAAACCCTTTTTCCATCAAATATGGTATGGAAATAGTACAACATCAAATTGATATAAGAATTTGATATATGAATCAGAGAATTTTGATATTATTTTTATATTAAATATGATATTTTGATGTATAAATGAGAGATGATCTAATAATATAGCCCAAGTTGAAATAGATTTGATAAGTCATTTTAAAATGGTATAATTTTAATTAAAATTATTTTAAGATAGTACAATTTTGATTAAAATTGTTTTAAATTAAAGCATAAAATTATATTTTAGATATCAAATTATGAGTAAAATGTTCTTTTAATAATTTTTAAAAGAGAATTGTTTTTATAATTCCTAATATATACCGACTTTGTTTGTTTATCGGATAAGTTTAAAGCATAATTTATTTATAATTAGAGTTCAATCTTTAAAATATTAGTTTAGATTCGAATTTTGATTTTTTATTATTTGTTAGTCTAAGTGTTTTATCACTGGTCTACACGTGAGAGTAAAGAGAGAATTTTTTATTTTTTTAATTTATATTAGAAATATTTTTAATAGTTATCGGAAAAAATTAAAAAATGCAGCGATTCATTAACTCAATGTTATTAAATTAGTCGTCTAATTAAAAAAAAAATATTCGGGATTTAATCTTAGATATCTAAAACATTGAAAAGACATCTTAATCTTAACGCTGCATCATTAACATTGTCCGGAGGCAAACTTTATTAAAAATTATAAGGATTTAATTTTGTTTATAAATACTGTAAAATCATTACATGCGATAATTGTTAATAATCACATTTCACTATTTAAACTTTCATCTTAATTAATTATCAATGATTATTGAGTTCTAATATAATAAACTATATATCAATTACTTACTGCTCTTGAATTTTTTATCAATATTCATTACAAATAATTAACCAAATTAATTACATTTGTTCATACTATTTTAATATTAAGTTGAAATAAACCATAAACATAGATCATTATAAACTAAGAAATGATCACATGATAACCAAAACAACAAACAAAGAATGAGTTCCTTGTCTAAAGGTAGTTTAGTGCACAAATTTTTTGTCAATACAGAATCCTAAGAAAAAATTTATTATACATAATTTTATCTTATATTACAAAGTTACACAATAATTTTATCATTACGTCAAGACTCATTTAAAGAATTCCATGTCTATTCTTGATAAACATAAAATAAAACTAAAACAATTATACATAAACAAGGAATTACATCTCTTGAGAAAATCAATCACCATAATCTTACGACAAATAACAAATAATCCATAAACACAATCCAAATAAATCGCCTAAAATCTTAATTAAGCTTGTGCAAGTGAAATTGTTGTATCAAAAGCAAATTCTAAATGGCCAATAACAAACCCATATATCTTGCACTTCAAACTCTCAATCTTTTCCTTCAGCACCTCCCCTTCAGATGTCTTCCCAACCCCATCCAACCAATCATTTATCCTTTTCAACTGTGACAAAACTGCTGTTGCAACTCTGTTATCGTCAGAGTTCTCGCCGAAAAGGCGAAATCCAGCCTCAATGGCTTCCTCTACAAACTTCAGAAACCAAGCTTGCATTTCATGCCCGAGCATATTTGCAAAATCCACAGCTTCATGTGCACCATCACCGCGAATCCAAGTGCCAATTGAGGCAATGGAAAGACCATTTGAGTGACATTTTTTGGCTGATGAGTGCTTCTTTGGCACATTCTTTCTTTGAGGATGATCGACTTGCGGGGATGCGGGTTTTTCGGTAGCCTTTTGATTTGGTGGGCATTGGATATCAGTGTTCAGCAAATGGATAGCTTTGAGGTCAGTGGCTAATGCTGCCTGGACCCAAAGGGAGGCCAACCTGCCTTGCTCGGTCGGTGTTGCATCCTTCAGTCCATCGTTGTTGCGGCTTGCTGAGAGAGATTTAGCGACGGCTTTACACCTTAGAACGTCGTCATAGGTTGATAGAAATCGGTTGATTGTTGGCACAGGATTGTTGGCTTGGGACAATGAACAAAGTTCAGAAAACATGCTGCAAATGGGAGTTAGGAGCTAAGTTAGTCAATAGTTTATCGAAACAACATAAATAAAAGGTTACCTAAGATTCCTGACAAGAGATTCAGCAACCAAGGCCTCTTCCAGAGCTTCTGCTGCAGCTATAGAGGCAACATTTCTTCTTTGAAAAGCCTCCTGCATGTGCCAATGCACATTCAAAACAACAAACAAGCAAACTACTGGCTTATCGATTGTTCATCATGAAAAAGCAAAAGAATGATCATTGCATACTTTTCCTAATCTTGCAAGGTGATCAGGGATGGAATCAAAAGATATGCTGCCATCAGTCCACTTCTTATCATGAAGTGTAATTCCTGTGGCCATGTTGCTCGACTTCTCGGACGAAGTTGAGGAGTCAGACTTATTGCTTGATCTTGGCGTTTGCGTGGAACACGACTCCATAGCACTCATTTCTATTGTTTCAGCATCACTCAGTCGCCTTGAAATTGCAACCTAAAATAAGACATGCAGGAAAAACAGCCAAAATTGCAAACTAAAACAGTGAATGATGCCCAAATCAAATGCTCAAATGGTAGAAATGAAGATCAGTTTAGGGAAGATTGCCTATTTCTTTGATTAAAACACAGAAGTGAACAATTTGGGGTTTGAAAATCCAACATAAGAGATGATGCTCAAGCCTAACCTAGTGGAGATGTCGAATTACCACTGAGGTTTAACTGAATCTCTGGGTCAAGAAACTAACAGACTGATGATTTAGCAGCAATTTCTCTTAATTTTAATTGGAATTGGTGTATACTCACAAATTTACTGCAGCCTAAAAATAATTAAGATGACATAATCACTCCACCATTTACCTTATTATAGCATTACAAAACAAACAATTTCTGTTGTACTTACGAGGATAGAAGTTTTCTTGCTTGAAAACCCAGTGACAATGAGTACATCACCATATTCCCGATTAGTTATGTAAGGATATCTAAGCTACCAAGCAGTCCAGTGGAAGAATTATTACATCTACATCTTTCAACCAATACATGAAAATTTTAACAGGTTCATCCAACTGAATGTCAAATATAGATAGATGAGAGTTCAACACGAATTACACTAAAAATGTAATAAATATAACTGTTGGCACGTAAAGTATCTTATATTTTTAGTTTGGAGAAGTTGGTTATGATTTTGTGGCTATTGTGAGCAAGATTTTGGAAATACAAATTTGTCATGCAACTGAAGAACAAAGGAAGCTATTGGCGATTGATTGCTAAGTTTTTCATACAGGAAAGACATGGCCCATTCCCTTAACTAAAATGAAATAGTTCAAAATTTTGTCAGATTGAATTGAATTTAACAAACTCGACAAATCTAGACAACTTTTTCTCGATCTTAGCTTGAATACTAGCAAGGGGAGACATAAGAGGGAAATACTTTTTGTTGCTTTCAGTGACTTCTAAGTTAAATCCTTTACACGCTCTCGATCATCTTAATGCTGCTACACGTTGAAATTATGTTATACATATTCGATCTTGGATCAATTAAAGTTTAAAAAAAACTTTTATTTTTATAAGTTTCTCTGATCCAATTAACTTGGAGTTTATTCTTTCATGCTCTCGATCACAATTAAACATATGAACATATAATAGTAAAGTTTTGGACAGGTACCTGAGTTCGCAAAATTGATTCTTTATCAACTGTTCTCTTCGATCCTCCCTTCTCCTTGGGTTCGGAAGGCAGAGCCAAACTAGCCATGGTTGAATCATCCCAGCTCTTTCTTGTGGACTTCGCAGAACCCATGAGTGCATCAGCCCCCCTGGAAATCCCAGCAACAATCACTCCGAATTTCTTCTTCCCGCTGCCGTCCCCAGTTGCCGGTGATGGCACTTTCAATCCGATTGACAGTCTTCGCGCCGGGGACACGGAGTTGCGCCTCCCTGTCTGGGAGGCAGAGGACTTCCGCCCCGCTGGTGATGACTGACGGTACCTTGATGGGACGACGATGGCGGGCTCTCTCACAGATCTCCGATTTTCCTCCTTGGCGGCCACAAGGCTAGGCACCTCGCACTTGGATGGGATCGGGGACGATTGCCTCGAGCTGGCCCTCGCCGCCGTTGCCGGAGAAGAGTGCCGTGCGTTTGCCTTCAAGGCAAGAGATGGCTCGCGTGAAAGCTCCACTGTTGTGTCAGCGCTAACGGACAATTTCGCTGTGACAGGGGAGGAGAATCGCGTTGTCTTTCCCGAGCAATCTCCCTGGTTCTTGCCTAATCCAATGACGACATTCTCCTTTGAAGCAAATACGAATCTTTTTTCTACTTGGTGGGATTGATTGGCCCCGAGAAAGGAGGGGAAGAGCGGAGGACCAGCGTCGGCGGCGGCGGCCGGCTGGATGACGAAGCCGCGGTTTCCGGGGGAGGAGCGAGCGATGAGAGGGTCAGGGGATCCGACGAAGGGGTGGGGACGGGCACCGGGAACCGGTCGGAGGCCAACGGCGCGGGGCGCGGGGTGGGCGAACTGGAGACGATCGACGTGGACGAGCTGGCCCAGTTGGGGCCGGCTGGAGAGGACGGCGTCGGCATCAGCGTCGGAGAGGGAGACGTACGTGGAGTTGGCGGAGTCGGATAGCTGGAGGTAGAAGCCGTGGGAGGGCAAGAAGCTGTCGCCAGTGGAGACCGAGAGGGCGGGGACGATGCCGATGATCTGGAGCACGGCGGAACGGTGCTCGCCGGCCACACGGGCGTCGGTGTTCATGGACTGGAGCAGCTTCAGGAGAACGCCCGGCGCGAGGGACGCCATGGCCGCCGTTGAGCTCCGTGCGATAGCAGATCGACGGAGCGTCACGGGAAGAGAGGGGACGTCATCGCGTCACGTGAACACAAGAGGCGGAGCGGAGGAGAGGCGGCATATATTACTTACTGCTTTGAAATTTGAAATTCCCGCCTTTTGAGGAGCAATTAACGGCAAGATATTTAACAATGACGTATTCAAAGAAGTGAATCAATGAATATACACCTTCCATTTTACACAATACATGTGGATAATTTCAAGTAAAAATTTTAAGAGTGCCCCTTTTTTATTATTATAAAAAAGTCCCCTTTTTATCTTCATCCCAAAATATTTTTTATGTTAATATTTTTATAATTTTTTTGACTAAAAAAATACTAATTAAAATTACTTTGATATTAATTTAATTATTTTAATTAATTTAAAACTACTACTGTGTAAAGTCACTATAAATGAGTCAAATTAAATTTTATATTATCTAAATTTATTTGATAAAGTAATTAAATTAAATTGAATTTAGATTTTTTTATATTAAATTATGTATCCAGACTTTATAAATTTAACTAATCTTAGGGATTAGTGATCCTTTTCCGGATTCTTCTATCGAATAAATTTAAAAATATATGTTATAATGTATCGACAAGTGATTTTCATAAATCATCTGATACGAGTGGTTAAACCTAAGTCTCTTGATAACACTGATAGATATCATGTAGCATCTGGTTAAAGTCAAGATCAACTCTCACGTGGACGCGTTAATGTCGCCGATCGGAGCGTCCTCTTGAGCTTCGGTCGGGTATATACATCTCACTCACCAGCCGGGGGAACCCATTGGAAGACCCGGTCGGGTGCATACCTCCTCCCATATGAACATGATTCATATATCCGATCAGGCCCGCTGTCACTTCACTAATCAAAAGAGAACAACCACCATCGCCGACCGAATCGTCTCCATAGGCTCCGATCGGATCGCCCTCCTAATCCCTGATCGGACGTATACATTCTCCTTACCGACCGGATTCCCCCTGGAAACCCCGGTCGGATCGTCCTCATAACCTTAGTCAGATCACTCTCCTAATCTCCGATTGGACGAATACATTCTCCTCATTGATCGGATTCCTCCTGGAAACCCCGGTCGGGTCATCCTCATAACCTCCGGTCGGATCGCCCTCCTAATCTTCGATCGGACGGATACATTCTCCTCATCGACCGAATTCCCCCTGGAAACCCTGGTCGGGTATATGCCTTATTCTAATCGACCGGGGGCTCTCTTTGAACCCCCCGTCAAGTATAAGGGCAGTATCATCATGAATTCTGGTCTCCGGCATAACTATAAAAGTTAACTCCAACGCCGCCTGTACAACCACGACACCCCTCGCCTATACGACCACGACACCCCCCGCCTGTACGACCAAAACACCACTCATCGGTACGGTCAGAACACCCCCAACGGTACCCCAGGCACTCCCCTGAAATACGAGGAACGATGGTACTTTTAGGCTAGAACATGTTAGCTCATGCCTCCACAGCATGCGACATTAAATACTGGTCGTACGCGCTTCGGAGGAGTATATAAAGGAACAGGAGCCGCTACAAACAAGAGGTTCTTCTACAATCACTAACTTTTTTACATATTGTTACTATACTTCCGGGCTATCTGATCTGACTTGAGCGTCGGAGCGGGATCCCCAGGCCCTTCGCCTGAAGCTCTCCGTTAACCCTCCGTCTCTCTTTGTGGCATGTGCAGATTCTTGACCGGCTATCTGGGATTACAGACCGGCAACGTACCCTGATCGGATTCAAATTCCCGACGACCGGCCGAATTACTCCACCTCGCAGTGATCTAGTCAGCGACTCTCCAATTCATCGATGACTCATCCTTCTCCAATCTCCGTGCAAAAACATCATCCATCACTATAAACTTGTGCATGTCCTAAATTATCCTTCTCCAGTCTCCGTGCAAAAACATCATCCATCACTATAAAATTGTGCAGGTCCTAAATTAGATACTTGAGCAGTGAATTTCTCAACATAATTTTTTTCCTCCAAATTAAATATCCATACATGTCTCAACTGCTGATTAATATATGATGCTATAGAAATTCACCTTAACGTCTTATCCCCCCACGATCATAATATAATTGCCACAATTATATTATGATCGTGGGGGGCTAAACTGAGTCTAGAATGAAAATTTAAGTGATGGCTCAAATTTGACTTAATTTTTTTTTTGATGAATTCGAACTCGATTCAAATTAATTTAAACTTAAACGATAATTCATTTAGTTAGTATCGAATTCACAATTTGATTTTGTTTGATTATTTAAATTTTTTATATTTTTAAATTTATTCAATTAATTAATGAGTTTAATATTAAAAAATTATTTATTTATTTTAAAATTTTCTTTATCTATTTATAAGTTTGATAAAAGCTAAATTTTTTGTTAATGATATAATTCATAATTTTTGTTCATAGATAGTGTTTATAAATAATTCACTATATTTTGGAACTTTAGGATTTAAAATCCAAACAACATAAGAAATTTATCTTATGCATCTAAATTATTGGGACCGCTAAACTATTATATGAATTATTATTTGTATTTTTAAATTTATTTGGGTGATCGATAATTTTTTTTATAAAATCAAATTAATTATCTTTAAAATTAATCAGATTATAAAATTTAGATATCTCCATTTAAAAAAAAATGAATAAGTCACATTGTTTTTTTATAATATTAAAAATAATTTTAGGTGATATTAGAGCAATTTCATGTTATAATTAAAACTGCTAAAATATTATTGGAAAATAGTATTCTGGAGTGTTATTTTATTTTCTAATATAATTTTTAAAATTCATTTTACCCCATAATTTATAAGTTTTTCAAAATATCTCCACACTTTTGGCTAGTAAGAGGAGCATGTCAAGATAAAAGAATCAAAAGTACGGGGAGCAGCGTGAATGGTTGGCCCGATTCGCACCAATCCACCGCGGCGACAGATCCAGAAATATTCGTCCTCTTCTCATCGAACGGCGCTCCCGTTCTTCGTCGTATCGATCGCCGGCGAAGATAGAGTGAGTCCTCGGCTGGCTTTGGCCAACCTTCCAGAACACCTTTTCTATCAGGTACTCCAGTACTCCTCCCGGTTCCATCTCAAATCGTTCTTGGGTGCTTAGGGGGGAGATAAGGGCTATCAAATGAGTGAATAAAGGGGTTTCAGTTAGGTTATTGTTGTAGGAATAGAGTTTCTCGAATTCCATGGCTTCTTCAATTCGTCCTGTTTGTTGAAGGGTCGATAAATAGTTTATGCAGATGAAGTGTCTGATGATATGCTTCAGAGAGGTCTGCCTTCTTTCTATTAATTAACGAGAAACTATAATTTTTCATTTCTATATTGGAGTTAGATTCCATGCTTGTTACATGCTTTCAATGTATTCCCACGGTTAGTAATTCTGTGGAGATCTGCAAGTTCCGTGTCCTTCTTAGCATGTGTAGTTTTGTGCTAGAATGTGACATGAATCATGCAGCTTCCTTGGTGATAACATGTTTCAGAAGCATCTGTCCAATTGTGTGGGACATGGCCTTCTATAAGGAACTAAATAATGGATGCAAATTCGATTGACTGTTCAACACTTAAATGAAAAGATTGAGATGTGGCCTGGGAATCGAGATATACATGGATAGTGGACTTTTTTTGGGGAATAGGTCATGGTTAAAGTTGAACACCTAGTTCAGTATCTATTGCACAACCCCTCTATTTGTCTCCTTCCCATGCCTACCTTCCCTAATCTTACACCGACTATGCAAGCTCTTATCCTATGCACAAACTAGCTCCTCAGACGATTGTGTTCAGATCTATATCCATCAATAAGAATGGGAAGATAGATTACATCTGCAAGATCCTACCACTTATTCCTTGTGAGACAGTGGTAATCAAATGATGACATTTTAGGAACTTTCGATTTACCACTCCATATTTTAGATGACTAGGAGATGCAGTAGATGTTTCTCTTGTTCAACTTGTCTGATCCCTTTTAATCTTTCATAGTGAGTTAATTATTATTATTTTTGAAATAGTGACAGTTTGATGCAGCATTTGTATCTATAGTTATCTTCAAAGATTTGATTTGAAATTTATGGTTAAGTTGTTGTTTATTGACATCTCTGTCCAGGTGTAACAATCAATGTAGCTTATGAAAATAATCTTTGTTATCAGAAATTTCCAGTTTTGATGTAATTTTTTCATGATGGGTGTCGTATTCCCTTTTTAAGGTTTGTTGACAAGCAACACTCCATATTTCACCATTAGTCTTGCACAGATGATTCATAGTGGAGATGGTGTAAGCAATCATCTTAAATTCTTAATTTGACAGATTAGTTGGGGGAGCTCAAATATAATCTTGTCTCCATTTTGAAGCTAGAGGGAGTGTAACCATTCATCACCTTGCCATAACTGGGACGACAATTGGAGATCCAATGGAAATGTCACTTCTGGTCATTTTGTCATCTTCTCAAATTCTTAATTTGACAGGCTATTTGGTGGAGCTCATATATGATTGTCAGTATTTTGAGGTTAGAGGGAGTTTAACTATTCATCACTTTACTTTAACTAGGGTGGCAACGTAAGATTCTATGGAAATATCAATTATGGTCCATTTGTCGCCCTATCCTTTTCCCCCTCTTAGAGTGGGTGTATTTTAAACCGTCAAGAATAATTATGGTGATATATGACATGAAGCATCTATTACCCAAGCTTAATAACGTGATTTTCAATTAAGTTACGAATCAGGAAGGAAAAAGATTTGCAAACTGTAAGCAACACAAGATGAGATTAGAGATATATGTTATTGCAATGGTACTCCTAAGTGGTTTGGGGAGATTGTTGATATAACAATGCTTGTAAGTGGTTGGTTTTGATCGCATTACCTTGGAATAATTTGATATGTTTGATAGATGGCTTAAGTCAGAGTTGCTTGTAGTACTAACATATGTGCATTAAGTTTGTAGGGACTTGATAGGTCACACATAAAGTGACTCGACAAAGTAAAATTAGATTGTTTTAGCTTGATAGTTTAGAGGTCTGATACAAGATGGACAGTGATCAACAAAAGGATGATATGGGATATCCGAGAGATCAAAAATTCATGGTGTGGTGGACTATAAGACAAGGAGCATGAGTCTAGCGAAGACTAGAAAGTGAGGCCTTTAGGCAAGTGGTGAAGTCTTGAAGGCAAGACCTTTGGCATGTGAAGACTTGGAGTATGGATCCTTGGGCAATATTATCACGGATGATGTGGAGATCAAAGAGTTGGAGTATGGTGCTTTGGGCAACTTCATCGAGGATGATGATAATGTGGGTATAGGGGCTACCTAATAAGCTTGTAGAGAGCATTCGACCAAGGAATAACAAATCTCTGGTTGTAGTTTGTGGTCAAGTTTGACCCTAAGCTTTGTGTAGGCTCACAAAGGCATAAACTGAGTCAAGTCAAGATCACCAAGTAGATTAAATCACCAATCGACTGTAGGCGATTCTTAGTAACTGAAGTGTTGAGTCAACTACTGAGTCAACTGTAAATTTGCTGGTGTGTTTGAGATGATTGAACTTGGACTTGAGTTGATTGAAAAGAGTTCTAGTCGATTGAAAGATTAGTCCAAACGGTTGAATTTTTTTTACTATTAGTGTTATCTTAATGATTCAATTTACTGTATTAGATTTCAATCAACTAGAATTGGTCTCAAACTAGCCATTGGAGATCATTCTATATAAGTGTTAAACACATTTTCTCTTGGCTACCGTGCATGAATTGTTTAGTAATGTTCCAAATATTAAGTGGTCGAGAAAAGTGTTGTCCAAGGACTTACAAAGGATTTCTCTATGAATTGTTGGTAAATCTTCTCTTTTTACTTATTGTTCTATTTTGTATAAAGAAAATACATCATATTTCAGAGTAATTCACCCACGAATTAGTAGACTATGGACCAAGGGTTTGAATCACGTAAAATCCACTATTAGCATTGCCCTATTTTTTTTTTTATCTTATTTCTGCTATGTATATAATTCTTACAAAACATATACAAGCACCATACTTATCTAACAAATTTGTTTGTTCTTGTACATGCAAGAGAAAGAGAATATATTAATTTGCAAGTCACAAACTATTCACCCTTAGCTTCCTGCCATCCACACATCGATCCTAACAATCTACCAAGAACCAACCAAAATTCTTTATTTTACTTAAGCCAGATAAAATATACTTTATATGATATCTTAAATATGTTGTGCATGGTACCTTCCCTAAATATGTTTCCTTGGATAATAATTCCAACTATGCTAGAGATCGATGAATGCTGGTCGAGAGGTTCTTCATCACTACAGAACTTGCACCTATTTTTTTTTAATGATCGTGCATTTCAGTAGTCTGGTAGCCTTCAACCTGAAGCTTGATTGAAGGCTCACCCTTGAGAAGCTAATAAGGGATTCCAAATTGGTCAGCCAAAGATCACGATGAATCATGAAATCCACATACTTCAGTAATTTCCACTGTACATGGTTTATTTTCTCGAGCCACCATGTATAGCTTATCCTTAAGCTCAAAGCAGCTGTAAACTTTTACAGTTTTATGGTCCATCCCAGATGCCAATGATATGTTATCATTGATGGAGGATCTTGAGAAACTTTTATCACTAGATAGATTTCCTTTTCAATCTTTAGTACTGATGCTTATTTGACATCTAAGGTCGACCTTGCTCCTCCTGTACTTCTTTGTAGTGGTAATTCTGTCAGCTAAGATATTGGTAGAGTATTAGTCATCTGAGTTAACAGTATCATTCACATATGTAACAAGATATTTGAGAATATTGTTGACATGAATCATGATTAAGAGTGAAGCTTACATTCAAAATTGTAAAGAAGAACATGCCTCCCCACTGATAGCAATCTATTGCTTGGTTGTTTAACACTTCTTCTATGATTCAACAAAACCTTGTAGTCACATCCTCATTGCAAATTTTCTATTCAACATCTGTCGATTATGTATTCGATTGACATCTTGTCTCCATCAGTGCACCTTGTGATTGTTAAGGGTTGGACGTGTTGGACATTACAAATTAGCTATTTTTCATATTGTCCACTATCTAATGATTGCAGGATATTTGGTGTGGTGCACCAATCAAGTATAACTGATGTGCCACATGAACAACCAATCATTTCAGTAACTTTGGCATTGCACTCATCCTTTCCCATCGCTCCCATTGTCACTATGTCTATTGCATCCCATTTGGCCAGCCTGCTGAACCTTGTTATTGCCAATGATCACACAGTGCAAAAGAGACTCTGAATTGGTAGTAATTGTAGGTGTATGATCACCATCAAGATGATAGGAATAGATCAACGATAACAACAGAAAACAATCAAACCTTGTTATTGCCAATGATCACTTCATTCAAAACGTTTGTTTTTTTACTAATGTGTTTGGTTAGTCTCCTCTTGGATATTTGGATGATCATCGCCTACTTGACATTTTCTATCTAACATGGTACCACCATGTTAGCAGCCCCCTCACAACTGTCCCACATCATTTAGAGAGAGTTCAACAGGAACTCAAGTGTGGCAAGTGCATGAATGGGGATCGCCATAGGTGATGAAATTCCCTAGAGAATTTCGACCTCCTGACCATTACAGTTATTATTCCATACACTTACCAACCAAGCCAACCCTGGGGCCGACATTTTCTATCTAACGATCACATTTAATCTTGTTTAATATTCATTGCTTAAAATTTTCTTCTTGTTTTATCTCCATGTTTTCTGTGAGTAAGGATGGCTGTGAAGCCCTACTTGTTGATTGTTGTTAGACGTTATGCACAATCCTGAATCAAGAGTAAATAGCGCTATTCTTTATGTTTCTCACTCTAGAATTTGTTTATGTTGTTAGACGTTCCTATTAGAGAAACCGAGACATTTCTTCCATTATATAATGCAGTCCTCCATTCAGGAAAACCTAGGTTTGTACATTATGCATCAACATGAAACACACAAATCCTAAAGTTTCTTTCTATCTTTGCTCTACCATCCTTACTACCATGGAAGTGTAAGTTATTTACATCTTTTGAGTCTTTTCTTGATTCAGAATGGTTGCAGGTTGGTGTAACATGGCCTCAGAACCGAAGGTGCAAAGAATTGCAAGTTATAATCTTGGTTGGTTGCGTCCATCATGGCTACTGGTAATCCAAAACTCATGCAAGAGGTCTGCAGGTCTTCCAGTTTCAAATCCGTAAACCATTCACTATCTTCTTTCTGACCTCTGCTGATAAGATCATTGATATTCGGCAGCACATTGTCGTTTTCAACGTCGGATTCTGGTGTTATGAAGCTGTCCGACACCGTGGAGTCCACCGAATCCACGGTCGCTACAGATGACGACTTCTTCTGCCAGGTATTCTTCTTGTTGTACAACCGGCAAAGAACCCAATCATCTAACTGCATGCACGCATCCACATAATTCATTCAATCAGCATGTTGAAACACATTCACTAGTTTTGTTATCACATGCAATTTGTAATCAACTACATGGTTTGGTGATTGCATACCCTTAAACTTCCTTTGTTGTGGCCGCGTTTTGTGTCGGCTAGTCTGTACTCATGCATGATCCAATCTGTCTTCGTTCCATGCGGCGCCTTCCCGGAGTAAAATACCAAAGCTTTTTTGATCCCGACGGTCGCGTTGCCGTCCTTCGGCACGACCGGCTTATCCGCCCCGGTGGCCTTCCAGTAGCCTTTACCAGCGGCTCTATTCGGCCTCGATCCATTTGGGTATTTCCGGTCCCGAGGGGTGAAGAAGTACCATTCCTTTTGGCCAAACAACGCCTTGTCTGCGAAACACATGAGTGGGACGTTCAGAAGCTAAGCATGAATGTTTGTTCTATCATTTCATGTTGCATTAGTTTTGGTACCTGGAAGTTCCCACGGGTCACACTTGTAAAGATCGACCTCTGCGATGATAGGAGCCGGCAGGCACTGGCCTGCGGCCTTCCGGCAGAGGTAGTGCACGACGAGCTCCTCGTCGGTGGGGTGGAACCTGAACCCTGGCGGCAAGTTGAGCTCGGCTTCAGCGTCTCGTTTCCTTGCCATCTTTGCTCTCAAACAACTTCAATTCAGATGCCAAGGCCGAGTAAGCTCTCTGCTCTCTCCGTCGTCGCTGCCGCCGATCGGTTCGATTGCTGCAGCTGCCTGGTAAGATTTCTTGCACATGCAATGTGTCATTTTTTATAGTCGTAGGTCGTGTGGTTTTCAGGTGGGCCCGCGAGGCAACAGGACGCGGGATCCAGGCAGCTTCGTGTGCTTTCATTAGTCAAAGGCGGCTGACTATCTTCCAACCATTGTCACCGTGGTGGAGACCACCGTGAGAGCTCGGATTCCACACAGACCTACCTCCATTACGAAAATTACAATGCAGTCACGAGGTAATCCATAAACACACTTGAAGTAATTTCTGATGAATTTTTTTTATGTGATTTATACTGTTTTATATCGTACTGAATTCTTTGAAAAGTATTTCTCGATGCTTTATTGGATCACCAATCAGACACTCTTTGTGGCTTTTACAATTCACCCCGTGAGCTTAGTCCGAGTTGATATTCGGATAATAAAATTATTTCAAATCGATATCCACGGGATTTTTTTTTTTTTTGAGAATTAAATGCTCTTCCCCTTCAGAAGTTATTCGGTATCATTTTTTATTTTATCTCATTATAGGGCTGATAATGAAAAATATTAGCGCGAGCAAAATTATTTTTTTACTTCATTTGTAGCTTTCACAACCCAGGCAGGACGGTTAATTCATAGACAACTATCTCAATATTGTCCTAGACATTGCGAAAATGGCGACTAAGGTTAACATAGTATGAGAGATTTAGTATTTTTTTTTCGATATCTCGTTATTTTAGTGTATAGGTTTTTTTTTTTTTATGTGCGGGCCGTGCGGCGGTCACTTTATTAGTTTTACCTTCTGAAGAAAAAGGCGTCCACCCCCGTTTAACTGATGAAGTCTGTTTTGTTCGGTGCAGCTGAGTTGGTACTGATCTATTTTATCTTCACGGGCGTAATTAAGATTAAGTTGGTACTGAAACGGTAAATTTGGATGATGTCTGCTCCCTTTTGACCCTTGTTAATCACATAGGCATGTCGACGAGATATTACATATACTGTAGATATCTGGACTCGTCGACCGATGGGACGTGGGAGATCAGGTCCATTGAACGTGGGCGAAAAAAGGTTAATAAATGCCCCGGGGATAGAATGTTTGACGGTGACACCACCTACCTTTCCTAGATTTTGAAAAGCCAGCGTTTCCCGAATTCGCTGGTTGTGACTTGCACCGGATCCGCCTGTCCAGGTGCGTTGCATGTGCCGGGCGCTGTCCTGCTCGCGGGCTCGCGTGTCCACCGTTGGTCTCTTTCTTTGTTGGCACGCAACTGAACTGGCCTTCGGCGGCTGAGTAAATTTTACCGAGTCAACGGGTTTGGTTGGGTCGGCTGATGATCGGGCGGGGCATGCGAGTCGGGGCCAGTCAGCACCTGAGACTCTCCTGCTGCTGGACTCAAACGCCGTGTCCTGCCGTGCGCGTGTGCGGCGGTGGCAGGCAACACGAGCGATGAGGACAAGGAGTTCAGTAAGTTAAGCACGGTGCCAGTCGTTTTCCTTGAATCATTATTTCTGTCACGTGTCCAATTCTTTCTAGAGAATTTACTTTATAATAAAGTAAGCAACCTGCTGGAAGGCAAATCTGGGTCAGTCGTTATCTTGTTTAAAATATCGCTGAAATATTTATTTACAAAATTATTAAATTTAAATATATATATAATTTTGAATGATATGAGTGATTTTTATATAATTCAAACGTTTGAATTTATTCAGATATCTGAATTAATTTTTTTTAAATAATCGATTGGGATAATGAAATTTTAATTTTAGGATTTAGAAATTGAATTATAATATTAAGCACATGAAAATTTTTAAATTAAAAAATTTTTAAATTTTTTTTTGGATGTGCATGTGGTGAGGAGGATATTAAAATTCTTATTTATATATATATATATTCGTTCCGTGGGTGATATGAATGATTCTCACAAAATTTAGGTGTATGATTTTTTTTTTGAATGTACGAGATGCGTAAGATAAAATATGTGAGATATTAAAATTATATATATATATATTATTATTATTAAAGCTTTAGGCGTATGGATCTATTTTTTTGTATACATATAATTTTTTATTTTTTAAATTATTTTTTCATTCAAATAAAAAAAATAACTAACCAAATATTCGAGCTATTCTTTTCAATTAAACAAACAATAAATTCAGCTATGACTTGGTTCTGATTTGTATAGAGGGTTCAATTCGATTTGCACATCTATTTACTAGAATTTGAGATTATACAACCCGATTTGAAGAGAATAGCAACCCTACGTATAAGTTCATGGTTGTTTGTGTAGAAACGTTTATGTTCTTAAAAATATATATATATTTGATGATCGATTATAAATTAATTTTATAATTTATTTTTAAAAAAAATAAATTATAAAAGGTGCTTAATCATTAGAAAAGTTGAGATATAAATTCGTGATTTTTTTACTACTGTAATTGTTTGTTTCATATATCATCAGAAAAGCTGAGATATGAAGCAACTTGATAATACCCTGATGCTTTTACAAAGTCATGAATCCCCGGAATAAAAATCAAAAACATTAGCAATGTTTTCAAAACCAAGGAAAAGAGAAACAAATTCTAGCAGAGAAATCAGATTGAAACACCTAATACGATGCCACAATTGGATCTAAACTCCTAAGTCCCAAGAACCCTAATGAAGATACACCGATGATAAATCAACAATGCGGATTTACCTAAAATCTGAAATCAAGGCATCTCTATTTTTCTGGTGGGTTCTTTCTTCAAAATGATTTCAAACACCTCACAATGGTGTTTGTTTGAACTTTATGTTCAGTATCCTCATCTGGACTTAAAGAATGTGCTTCTGCCATTGGCACAGGATTCCAAGGTTGAACAGTTGGAAGGAAGAGTTGCAAATCACTAGAGAAGTGCCGAAGGAATCCATAGAACGGCGCCAATAAATTTGCAAGAGCTGGCTGCATTCTATGATGACAAACCTTCACGCCAAAATTGGTGCTTGGGGACACAAATGTAGTCGAGCAATACGACATGAAAGCCAGATTACAAGCAACTTGTGGAAACACTATAAATCATTGTAATTGTGGTTTTCTTGAATCACTATCAGCCTGCACGGGAGTAATGAACATTCAACTGATCCTTTAAAAAAAAAAAATCCATCATTAACAAGTTAACAACTTCAAAGAATAACTTGTGGCACTCTGACAAGAAACTGAACTTGGAACAGGATCCAGTACTGGAAAGATCAAGTTATTCATACAAGTAATAGATGCATTGCGATATTGTTTTAGCTATATAATCCTCAACAGAATCAGCTGGTCATCCTACGGAAATTTTCTAGCAGGAGAATACATGTAATTCAAAAGTAAGATGGCCATGTTACCGATGGGGGAGAAGATGAGAATATCGCACAAACATGATAATTGAGTTCCATGATAGGGGAGAAGAAGAGAATATCAAAATAATAATAATAATAAAAAGGTAATCATAAAACAGCCAAAAGTATTGAAAGAAACCTAGACTTTAAAGCACACAAGTAGTTTTCTGATTAAAATACTGATGAAATTTCAAAGGGAAAAAAAACATCAGGCGCAAAAGAACCCTAATACTATTTGATCGTCGACACATTGTGCTTATATGATTGGCAAAATGGGATGAACTGTTGGCTAATGCATAAGGTGTTGCTACAATGAGATTTGGAGGTCAAATCCTGACTAGTAGTCAGGTTCCTGCCCTCCCTTATACACTAGTCACTATTTGGGCTAGCTAGACTAGCCCCCGTGATTTACCTCTTTCGTATTGATCCTAGGACGGATTGACGGGGGCGCCGGGAGCGAGCATTTCGCCTTTTGCCACAATGATTGGCAAAATAGAATTGGAGAATCGTGGAACATAAATTGTAGGGACTCTAGGGCACTCACATGAACATGAACTTATGTTTGGTTGAAGTAAAAAAAAACACTAGGATTTCAATCCTATCACTAGTTCCAAAGCTCTTTAATAAATATTTCCCTTTCTAAAACATGTCATCTTCCGGCTAAGTTCCCCTGAGGTCAAGATACGAAGAGAAGGATCCCTTCTAGAGCATGCCATCATCCTTTCTCGCATCGTCTCTCTCCTTATAACCCGCTACCGCCCTTGTATCAGAGCCTCATCTCGTTTTAGCTTGTTGAATATAGAGAACTGTTGGTATTACGCAAACTGAGTGCTTGTAAAAGAACAAGTCCTAACTTGGCATGACAGAAGGCCGTTAAGTCCAAAGGCACACTTGTGTGAACAAAACCCGATAAGGAACTGTCCTGTTCTCTTTATTAAATGAGTTATAATTGCAGATGTCGGATCTATGGGAGAAGGCAATTCAGGAGTGGTATGACAACTCCAGAACATCCAACTTGGAGTATCTTGACCTTGCTTCTGAAACGAAGGTAACAACCAAGCATTTAGCAAATAATTTAGCCGTGGTATATGATAGAACTTGTTTATCATCACGGGTACACCTCAAAAACTTCAAAATCATCCTTGAGCGTTGCAAAAACTTGGAAGAGGAAATTTCCAAGCTGAAAAACGCTTTGAGAAATCTAACTCTGGTTTATACAGAAAATAAACCATTAACTAAGCAAGAAGTGCGAGATCTTGTGTTAGAGATTGCTGAACAACCTAAACTGGTTGAAAATGAAGCTTTGAGGCTCACAGAGGAGCTAAGCAAGAAGCTTGCGAGAGTAGAAACCCTTCTACATCAGCTGGAACGGTGGACTGTTTCATGAGCGACTACGCGCTCACCAGAAACACAAAGACTTATAAAGAAGCACTTACTACTACAGAACAGATCGAGTCACCTGCAGTAGGCTTTGCAAGACCCAGCGACTCACAGGGACCTGCGTCCGGAAACGCCACCATTATCAAACAGAATAATACTCAAATCCAGCTACTGGTGCGGATCGCAGAGAGCCTTGAAAATATACAGTCAGACCTCAAGACCTTGCTTGAGCAGCAAAAGGTAGGAACATCTACTAACCTACCTGACACACTTATTGATAAGCTGCAGAAACTCTCACTCGATGAGAAACCAAAAGAAGGGCGAGGGCTTCTAAGGGTCTTTAAAGATCCTTACAAAATTCTCAAAGAAGAACAAGAGAAGCTGAAGCTCTAATGGCCTCCAGAACCATTACGGAGCAAGCCCCTCAGACTACTCCCCTCTATGAGGACCAAATTCGGGAGTATCGAAGAAATCAGAGGCGGTTACACAACGCCCAACAAGCCGTGAGAAGACTCAACAGACGGCTTACCGGAGGAGCATCTTCCACGAACACCCTAGAACAGCAAATTGATCCTCAAGCTCAATTGAGGCTATCTATGAAGAAAAGAGCAGCAATTGTTCCTGCAGAAGTACTGTACCACTCCCGCCGGTATGATGCACATCACAGGGTGTATGTGCATAGGTCGGAGGAAGCAATCCTTGTTACCAACAATAGCCAACAAGACCAGACGTTTATACAAGAAGGTAGCTTTGAGCAGTTACAACGAAGCAGGATGCAATACATCCACCTGGGCGTTATGCAGGTACGCATCCAAACCCTTCACCGGCAAGAAGAAGGGACAATGGCCTTGATTGTCTTTCGAGACAACCGCTGGATAGGTGATCAAGCCATAATCGCAACTATGGAAGTAGATCTTACAAGAGGAAGCCAGTTAGTATATATAATACCTGATATTATGCTAACTATCGGCGATTTCTTTCGAAATATCCAGGTATCCATCTTGACAAGAGGATATGAAAATTGGCATAATAGTGAAGCAAATCTTCTCATCACCAGAGGACTGGTCGGGCGTCTTTCAAATACTCCTAACACGGGCTTTGCTTACGAAGTCCAAGGAGTCGTAGACTATCTTGCAAGCCATGGAGTCCGAGCGCTGCCAGGGAGAAGATACTCAACTACCGCCCTACAAGGTTTAAATTAGATAATCAGTGATAGGATTTCACTTAGCTTTGCAAATTATACTGCTGCAGTTATAGCAAAACCCGCGCATTTCAATAATCGCGATGAGGAGGTACAGAGTGATGAGGAAGAAATCCGATCGCAGGCAATTGCGGTCTTGATTGAAAAGGCCCCTGGAGTTTTTATTTACTCTAACGAGGACGATGATGCACAAGACTATCTGGAAGAAGAAGAAAG
Organism: Hedychium gardnerianum; assembly: GCA_038050645.1. Taxonomy (NCBI): domain Eukaryota; kingdom Viridiplantae; phylum Streptophyta; class Magnoliopsida; order Zingiberales; family Zingiberaceae; genus Hedychium; species Hedychium gardnerianum. The sequence continues at coordinate 7,812,768 of JBBUKS010000095.1, read as the reverse complement.
GCAACCAGATGTTCTGATAAATCAGCTTAATACTAATGTTGTACTACCTGTGCAGAAATCACTAGGAGCGGTGGGATACGACCTCGCCACATGTCAACACTGCACAATTGAACCTTATGGGAGAGCAAAAATCCCTACTGGAATCAGTATGGAAATTCCGAAAGGTTATTATGGCCGCATAGCGACCCGATCCAGCATTGCTTGGAATCTTGGCCTTCATGTTGGAGCCGGAGTAATCGACTCTGATTACCGAGGTGAAATATTTATCATAATGTTTAATCATTCTAACAAAGTCGTTACTCTTGAGCAGGGCCAATGTATTGCGCAGCTTATGTTTGAAAAAATTGCGCACCCAAGATTTTATATCAACCACATTCTCTCGCAAACTGAGCGAGGAAGCAACGGATTCGGATCAACATCAACACCAGCCATATTCTCAACATTATTACCTAAAGAAAAACACAGTGTTAGCAGGTATAGAGGAAGACATCATCACCTCAGAGGATCTAGCTGAAAATCGTGCAGGGACTACAAGCCCATGGGCCACTATACCTTGGTCCACGGATCTTTCGCTGGAGCAATCTGACGCTGATGATGATTTCTTACAACACATTCAGTATATGGCTTCAATAACTAATTTGGTTCATCAGAGTGACCCAGAACCTATATATGATTCCTATACGGATGATGAAGATGATTGGGTTAATCCTTTCGCAATGGAAGGTGGTGGGGAAAAGCCAACATCCCAGTTACTTGCCACGAGATTTGAAATAGAATATCCAAACCTCAGGAGACTGATGGAGGAACAACCATCTGAAAGACAGAAGGTATACTCCACCAGCACAGTAATCTCCCCTTATAACCCCCCCACGAGATACCATGATGGGACCACCAGTGTACCCACCTGCAGTAAGGACAGACCCAGGACCATCCCAACCAACATTTGAGCAAAGATCCACAAACGCTCGATTTCAGAGAGAATAGGCCCAGCAAAAAGGGGGAGCCATCTTTATTATTCCTCAACAACTTGGGCTATTCTATGATGTATTCTCAAGGTGGGAATCCATCACGAAGAATCACGTCGCCAGCCAGGGTTTCACAGACCCAAAGGATAAAGTAGAATACATGGAAAACCTACTTGGCGAGATAGAGAAATTAATATGGATTCAATGGCGCATGACCTACCCAAAGGAATACGAAGCGCTGATTAATATCGCTGATGGTCGAGAAAGTACGCAAAATGCACTTTCACAAATGAGAAGAGTATTTTCCTCGGAAGACCCATCCCAGGGATCCACAGTAATACAAGATGCAGCATACAAGGATCTGGAAAGACTTTCATGTGAAAACGTCAAAAATCTGGTCCAATACATGAATGACTATATCAAGCTTGCATCAAAGACAAGGAGACTCTACACTGGCCCTGAGCTATCAGAGAAATTTTGGCTCAAAATGCCAGGTGATCTAGGTAACAGAATCAAAGCTGAATTCGATACAAAATACCCAGGACTGACAGTAGGCGTTCTGCCAAGGGTCCTGTTCGCCTACAAATTTCTTGAACAAGAATGCAAAGATGTCGTCTTTAAACGTTCCTTGAATAACCTATTTTTCTGTAGTCAAATACCCATCCCAGGGTATTACAAGGGGGGACAAGAAAAGAAGTACGGCATCAGACGAAGTAAAACCTATAAAGGTAAGCCACATAATTCTCATGCAAGGATTGAGAAAAGGAAACACTTGGTAAGAAACAAGAAGTGTAAGTGTTACCTGTGTGGGCAAGAAGGACATTTCGCCCGGGAATGTCCCAATGAAAGGAGAAGCATGAAGCGAGTCGCAATATTTGAGCAGCTCGATATTCCTGATGACTATGACATACTATCTGTTCAGGAGGGAGAAGCCCAGAGCGATGCCATTTTTAACATCTCTGAAGGAGAGGACGATCAGGAGGAACTCCAAAGGTCAATTCAAAGTCTTCATATTTCTAACGAAATAATCCTAATGCTTGGACAGGTTGACGGAGGATATCGTCCCCAGATAAAAGTTTCTGAAGAAAAGTTAAATTGCCTGCATAATTGGCATTTAAATGAGGTTCTCTATTCACCTGAACCAAGCAGATGTACATGCTGTCAAAGAGAGACGGTGCAAAGGGCAAGGGTTCATTGCCCCACCTGCCTTACCACGACTTGCAACTTGTGTGAGTCGTATTATTTCAACAAAGAAGTTTCGGTAGCCCCGGCGGCACGAGCCCCTTTTTTTTCCAAAGAATCTCATCCAAGAGAACCAATATTATATCACCTGGTGTCAAGGTGAAATTGAGAGGCTACAGAAAGAGGTCGCTTACTATAAAGGCCAATATGAGGAACTACTTTTAGAGAAAGAACTAGGTCGGGATTTCATTGACCTAGATAAAGGCAAAGAACCATTAGAAGAAGATTTTATAACTGAAGCTGCGAATATGTTATATGAGGACACAACAAGAAGAATCACCGCAGCGCAGCAAATTGAAGGCCCAAGACTAGTCAAAAACATGTTATACAATCTACAAGTAGAGATTGATATTCCGGGCATTCCAAGGTTCTTATTAAAAGCAATCCTGAATACAAGCACAACAACCTGTTGCGTGGATCAGAATTCTGTACCCAAGGAAGCCTTAGAAGCAAATACATTCGTGGTACAGTTTAGTGGCATCAACTCGTAGCAATCAGCGAGAATGAAAATGAAGCCAGGCAGGATGTTCATTGGTGAGCATACTTTCAAAATTCCCTATACTTACAGCTTTCCAATGGTTTTAGGGGATAAAATACAAATGATCATCGGTTGCAATTTTATACGAGCGATGCATGGTGGAGTCAGAATAGAAGAAAATGTTGTGACATTCTATAAAAACCTGACTACCATCAACACTCTACCCTCGGTAGATGCAGCGCCGGCAATAGCAGAACTGGAGATGGAGGAATACATCCAAATAAAAGAAATGGTATATTTTTCTGCTGGACAACCTTCTTCCCAATTTACTAATCAATTTGGCCCCTTGTTGAAGGAATTACGTGAGTAGGGTTACATAGGGGAAAACCCCTTGCTTCATTGGTCTAAATTCTTTACTAATTGGATATTAAGAACCCTGATATGGTT
>JBBUKS010000095.1:7785210-7809536 GCA_038050645.1 Hedychium gardnerianum | reverse complement strand
AAAAAATCTCATATAAAAATATACAATATATTAAAATTATATATATATAATTCTCTTCGAAAACGACGAAGTCGAATTAGGAAGGAACGCGAGGCATTCCTCGCCTTTCTGCCTACCAATCCTCTCTCTGAAACACAAGTCCAACGTCACTGTACAGTCGTTTACCGGGCGTTCACCACTTGTTTGTTCTCTGGCAAGTTCCAAACCTGTCGTTGTGAAGTCGATAATCATAAATTTATAAAATTAAATAAAAATCGAATTTGGAAGAAATCATCATAATATTCTCCTACGTGAAAATCTATCGTATAAGGCAACGACGAATTTAACATTAACAAATCCCAAACCCAGAAAAAAAAGTTAGCTGCCTCACGTTTCCACCTACCACTTCTAATGCTAAACCAGAACGTTAGATAGGATTCTTTGTTCAACTACCCCAAACTCAACTCATCTCTCTTCCTTCTTCTTCTTCTCTCATTGCCTTACGGAGATCAAAAGCCCACTATGCCTTGTATATATATATACATGTACATATTCATCCGGCAAGTGCAGTAACTACTTCCCCAAAGAAACAGAGGCTTCAGAGTTAGATCCTTCGCAGTCAATACATAACCACAGACAGCAATTGAGCAATGAAGGGTGTCGTGGCAGTGACCGGAGCCTCTGGCTACGTCGGCTCGTGGCTGGTCATGAAGCTTCTCCGAGAGGGCTACACCGTTAGAGCCACCGTCAGAGACCCCTGTTAGTTATTGTGCTTTAGATAGATAGATAGATAGATAGATGAATATTGTTTTTAATATTTTATTGAATGAATGCACGCAGCAAATAAGGGGAAGATTAGGCCGCTGTTGGAGCTGCCGGGATCGGACGAACGACTAACGATATGGAAGGCGGACCTGGACAAGGAAGGCAGCTTCGATGAGGTGGTGAAGGGATGCGAGGGAGTGTTTCATGTGGCCACTCCTATGGATTTTGAGTCCAAAGATCCCGAGGTGCGCATTGTATTTATATTTGTATTGTAGTGTAGATTGGTGTTGGAGGATGTAGTGCATTGATGAATTGAGCAATTGGGAGGGATGCAAATGTAGAATGAGATTATCAAGCCCACGGTGAGCGGGATGTTGAGCATCATGAGGTCGTGCAAGGAGGCAGGGACGGTGAGGCGGGTGGTGTTCACCTCCTCCGCCGGCACCGTCAACGTGCAAGAGCAACAGATGGCGGAGTACGACGAGCAATCATGGAGCGACATGGAGTTTTGCCGCCGCATCAAGATGACCGGATGGGTATGTATCTATGGACAAAACTAGTGACAAACACAATTCAAAGGTCTCTATTAGTTCTAACCTCAATAGAAATAAATATCTTTAAGTGTGCATAAGCTATTTTCTTTTCTCTCTCTAGCTAGAATTCTAACCAAATGCATAAATTCTCACAATTAACTTAAATATAAAACCTTTTAATATACTTTTAACGCAAATATAATAGGAGATCGAGCTCAATATGAATAGCGATATCGTGTTTACCTATCTGTTTGCCAATTCAACACAGATGTACTTTGTGTCCAAAACCCTGGCCGAGAAGGCAGCCATGGAGTTCTCACAGAAACATGGCATTCACTTCATCAGCATCATCCCCACCCTCGTCGTCGGGCCTTTCATCACCACCACCATGCCTCCCAGCATGATCACTGCTCTCTCACTCATCACAAGTATATCTATTCTCTCTCTATCTATCTATCATTACAAGAAAAAGACTGATTAGCGACCGATTAGTGACTGAAACAATTGTGTGCATGGACAGGTAATGAAGCTCACTACACGATCCTGAAGCAAGTGCAGCTGGTGCACCTGGACGACCTCTGCGACGCCCACATCTTCCTGTACGAGCACCCCGGCGCAGAGGGGCGGTTCATTTGCTCCTCGGACGATCGGACGATCTACGACCTGGCGAAGATGTTCAGGGACAGATACCCGCAGTACATCATCCCCCAAAAGTAAACAGCCCCAGCCCATGGCATGTATATACAGATAGAATCAACTCTCTCCTTTAACATTTCGATGGCTTTTGTGTAGGTTCGAAGGGATCGACGAGAAGATCGAGAGGGTGCACTTCTCGTCCAAGAAGCTGACGGGGCTCGGGTTCGAGTTCAAGTACAGTGTGGAGGACATGTTTGATTCGGCCATCGAAGCGTGCCTGGAGAAGCAGCTTCTGCCATTGCAGACTGTGGAGAAGGAGAAGGAGAAGGAGAAGGAGAAGCAGAGCAGTGAGGTTTTGAAGAAGACCGTTGTGGCGAACGAGTCGAATGGGAAGATGGTTATTTTAGCTTAATTAGAGGGAGAGAGAGAGAGAGAGAGAGATAATAATAATCTCTGATGTTTGGTTGTGTGATGCTAAGTTTAAGTTGCAATCTATTAATTGGTACGTATGATAAACAGAGCTGCTCGTGATTGCCTTAAACGCAGATTTAGTATTGAATTATGAATGTGTGTGAATTCAAAGTTTGAAACAGAGTCATTTGGTCTGGCAAGTGAATTAAATCCTCAAGACTTGTAAATTTAGCAAATAAAGGAGGTATTTGATTTCTATTGATTTTCTTTTGTTAATGATTAGGGTTATAGAGCTGAGTCGAGCTCCGTGGTATTTAAATTTATTTAATAAGATAATCAAGTCGAGTCGAATTTAAAATGAATCAAATTTAACTTGATTTTTTTATGAGCTTGAATTTGGTTCAAGTTTGGTTTTAGCTTGGTTCGTTTAGATGTTATCGAACTCTCAATTCAAATTTGTTTGATTGTTTAAAATTTTTATATTTTAAATTTATTTGATTGATTATTAACTTAATAAATATATATATTTTTTGTTTATTTTAAAATTTTGTTTGTTTATTTAGTAGGTTGATAATAATGAACATGATTCATAAATATTATTAACGAATGTTGTTTATGAATATTGTTCACAAATGTGATTTACAAATATTATTTACGAATATTAACGAGCTGAACACGTGTATTCAAGCAAACTATTAACAAGTCGAATACCAAACTTATTCACTAATGTTCAATTCATTTACAATCCTATTAATAATGTAGCCCAGGTACATCTAGTCACGTCATTTCCTTATCTAGGCCTCATAAGCCGACAAACTCTTTCAATAACAATCGGACCCCATCGAGCACCGACCTTCCCTACTCCACAGTCGTAATAGTTCATAAACGACGAGGAATCCTGATCGAACGGGTTTCCTCTAATCTCATCGTCTGATAATTCCTGACGTGGAATTGACTTTAGTTAGGCTGTCCACCTCAAAAGCAAACATCGAGCTAACAATCAAACAACGTCATAAGTATGACTCAACGACTCAACGGTTGTCAGCCTTGCTACAACGTCTCACTCATGTGGCTAGCCAACACGTGGTGATTCGCTCGTGCGATCGTCCACACAGCTCGTCTAGGGTTCACATGGTAGTTTATTGGACCCTCCACCTATGCGCCTATATAAAATTTCACGAAGGTATGATTTTCTTTTCTCATGCAAAAATAACTTTGTTTTTTTTCAAACTCTTTCACTCCCTCTTGCACATTCATGAGATCCTTGTTCAACTCATCGCTGACTAGAGGTCACACGGACAACCCCCACTCCTGCCTAATGTGTTTCGATTCGTAGGACCCAAATAGTGAATACACCGCAGATCCGGAGGAAGATGGAGAGGAGAGCCGAGTGGGTGAAAGGACTTCCATGTCCAAACTAGCAGTGAAATGGTCAATCAACCAGAAGTCATATAAGCTGACTGCTATTAGAATCAACTTCTATTTATTAGATGTTATTCTAGTAAAAGTGTTTTGATAATCTTAGATTCGTGTCAAATATTGTAAGTTTAGAAAGTTATATTTAGCTAAAAGTGTTCGGTGATCTTAAAGATTCCAAAATTGTGTCAAAATAAATACTATTATACTTATAGAGTTTTTGGAATTTATATATTTATTTTGAACACTGCAATGTAATAACACAACGTAAACTATTAAATTCGTCGATTCATACATGAATATTAAAAATAATTTTCATAAAAAAATATCAAAAAATAAAAAAAAAACTCGATGTTAAAAAAAAGATGACAGTTAAAAATAGTATTAATAAAAAATTATCTCAAAATAATTAAATATGACATTTATATAAATTCAAAATCTTAATTGTAGACGAAAATATCCAAAATATCTTAAATAATAAAAATATAAAAATTATTAAAAATAGTAAAAGAATGTTCGGAGTCTCTGAAAAAATTTAAACGATAATTTTCGAATCCAAAAGTTAGCCGGTTATGAATTCCCCTCGTAATAAATCTAGATAAGAGTTTTGATTAAAAAAATTTATGATTTTCAAAAAATAATCTCGTGGATCCAGAAATTGAGCCCGGCCCATCCTTTCGTTATTAACCCGATAAATTGGGCCTCCATGTCGTCTCCCATATCGCCCTCCCATTTCCCCGCTCCCAAGCGCCCGACTCGGCAGTTCATGCGGCGGGGAGCGGACTGGGACACGAGATGAGAGCAGCGCTGGCGGCGACGCTGAAGAAAGCATTCGCGGCGGCGGAAACCGCTGGCCGACCTTGCGTAGCGTCCAAATGCCTCGACTTCCACCTCTACCACTGCCAAAGCAGTGATCCGGCCGAGCAGAGGCCCGGCAGCTCCATCCTCGGCCGCGACCTCCCCGAAATCTGGGCCGCTCCCAGCTCCGCCTCTCCCCTCCTCCCTCCACCGGAACCTCAATCCAGTTGCGGTAATCCTTCATCCCGTCTAGATTCGCTGAGGAATAACCGCGAACAGCTTGTCGTCCTCGTTTTTTGGGGGAAAATCACGGCCGCTATTTCTGATTGCAATCTTCTTTCGTGTGTCTCTTTGTGATCAAAACTTTGATAGTTGATGAAGAGCCGACACCAGTGATCATCGATGGAAAGTCCATTGCGGAAGAAATCCGGCTAGGCCTTTCCCAAGAAGTGCTCCGAATGAAGGCGACGATCAACAAAGTTCCCGGATTAGCCGTGGTGCTTGTGGGTCAAAGAAGGGATTCCCAGGCCTACGTTCGCAATAAAACGAAGGCTTGCGAGGAGGTCGGAATGAGATCTTTGATGGCAGAGTTTCCTGAAGATTGTGGGGAAGAAGATGTACTCGACGTCGTATCCGACTTCAATCGAGATCCATCGGTCCATGGCGTCCTCGTGCAGCTACCATTGCCAAAGGTAATTCCGATTGCCAAGTTCGATACTCGAGAGCTTAGAAATTTAGTTGCCTTCAAATTGGTTGCAGCACTTGGACGAAGAAAGAATTTTGGGTGCTGTAAGTCTGGAAAAGGATGTGGATGGCTTCCATCCACTGAACATGGGGAACCTGGCTTTAAGTGGCAGGGAGCCTCTGTTCATCCCCTGTGCCGCGAAAGCTTGTGTCGAGTTGCTGCTCCGGCTGGGCGTCGAGCTGAAGGGCAAACATGTAGCAATAATTGGAAGAAGCAATGTAGTAGGATTGCCTACTTCCTTGCTGTTGCAGGTATAACATCTGAGTGTCCTTGATATTTCCAGTGTCTTGGCCGGTTGAATAAACCCTGGGGATTGATTCATTACAGAGACACCATGCCACTGTCAGTGTTCTTCATGCTTTCACAAACAATCCACAAGGCGTGACTCGCGAAGCTGATATTGTGATATCGGCTGCAGGAGTTCCCAACCTTGTGCGTGGAGATTGGTTGAAGAGAGGGTCGGTCGTCATCGATGTGGGGACGAATCCGGTTGAGGTAAGTTCTACCCGGAGATGTTCCAAAACCTACTTTTGGACTGCAAGAGATGAAGCAAGCTTTAGTAAACATGTGATAACTGAACTAGTTCAATTCCAGTGTACAAACTATAACTCTTTTAACTTTCAGGATCCTAATTCGGAGCAGGGTTACTACCTTCAAGGTGATGTATGCTATGAGGAAGCATTGCAGTTGGCCTCGGCAATAACACCGGTTCCTGGTGGCGTAGGGCCGGTGACAGTTGCCATGCTTCTTGCGAACACCCTTGACTCTGCGAAACGGCTTTACGGCTTCACTTAGTGTGTCTCATTTACATCTTATAGCTCAGTCATTTCAGATGTTGTTCTTGTTTCCTTTTAGAGGGACTTTGGTTGCTTCTCCTCTGTATATTTGGTTTTGCTTCTGAGTCAACGCTGAAATATGAATCTTCACTTTGTTGCTATATTTTTCGACATATTATGTTAACTTTACTCTAAACAGAGCAGTTATACACTGTAAGCTGCTAATTCAACACAGATAGAATCTCGAATCTGCTGATTTGTCTTGCCGGAATAGTATGCTATTCAATATCAATACTTTCTCCAATACAATGCATATATAGCAAGAGTAAATATCAGAAGAAACTGAGTTTATGGGAACACTCCACAATAGTAGATACTTAAAGATCCATATGCAAGGTGTTTGGTATGGTAACCTGTGTTTCAGTGGGCTTCCACAGCAACTCCTGAACCTTTTTTCATCAGAGACTCGACGTAGCCTTGTCTGGCAGGATGTTCCTCTTGAGGGCGATTGTAAGCAGTCCAAACAGGTTCTCCAATGAACAACCTCATCAGCTGCAAGCATGTAGCAATCCAGCATAAAATCAATGGCTTCCTCTTACTGTCTACAACAACTGTCTAGTCTAAAACAAACACAAAGCGATTTCTTGACGCCGTAGAATGTATCGTATTTGGTAAAATAAAACCAATGTGTTTTTCTACTAGATCAAGATTGCACTATGCGTGCTTATAATGGTTTGTATAGTTCACTTGAGAAAAACAAATGGTTAATGGGGGAAGAAGATGAACCAATTTCAATAAATATTGCTGAACTATGCATGTTTTAGGTACCTTAACATAGTTTGATGTGTCCAGGGTGAAGCGATGATAGATGCCCGCAGGTAAGACGATCATGTCACCCTCTTTGATCCAAATTCGTATCCATGTATCGTCTTTGTCACGAACATCAAAATAGCCACTGCCTTCCAAACAGTATCGGATCTCTTCATCTGCATGGATGTGTTCTCTGTAAAAATTCCTTATTTTCTCTTCATAGTTCTCAACTTTCCCAGGAGATAACTCAAGAAGGTCCTGCAATGCCAAGAAGTTGGATCGAACAAAATGCATAGACTAGATGAGTACAGTTAAAGAAAAATGCATTCTTGATTTCATATCGCGTATATCCAGCATAAGGAAATGTGAAAGAACTAGAATAGAGTGACTTGTAATCCCATGCCAGTGTATAATAAGCTGGAAAAAAAATGCAAACCATGTAGCTGTATCCTCTGTCTTCCCGGATTTTCTTTAGTTCTTCATTGCTCTCATAGTTTTTGGGATCCAAGTACCAGTAGAGAACCCCAATTTCTGCATGGTTGATTCATGAAAAGATAGTGAAATCACAAATTAACCACATATGAATTAGAGGAAGACATTTATTTATTGACCACTTTCCTAATACATCATATATTATCAACATGGGGCGGGTGAGCCTAATCACCTTTTGCTACAATATATTATCAACATAAGTAGGTGAATGTTTGGCAGTTTGCAAAATAAGCATAATACTTTTAATAAAATATTTTTACAATAAATATATAAATACAAAATCACAAAATTTAACTAGAATAAGTATTCGTTTTTCAATCCTAGACAATCCAATTATAAATTTTTACCACTCACTTTTATCTCAAGAGATGAGATTGTTCTATATAGACCAAAAAAAAAGACAATCTACAAATTCATTGCATGATAAAATAAATAACATCTTTTTACCAATTTATTTTTATAAGCGATATAAAGACCTTAAGTCTAGTCTTAGCTAAATATCTTAACTTTTATAATTAGAAGTATATGACATATGAGGATGAGATAATAAGATAAATTTAACAACATAAAAATATTACTAAATGATTTTCATAGCATTCATTACATTTAATATTTTTGATTAACACCAAAGTAATAAACAATGAGTTCAACTTATAGTTTTTCAAAAAAAGAAGATTCAGTGGACAATTAAAGATAAAAGAACTACGTAGATGAAATACCAACAATAACTAATTAAACTTTATTTATTTTCAGATCTACAATTTGTTCGAGGGTCATATTTTGCAACCAGGGAATATGTGCATGGATCATTTAGATAAAACTCTAGGGTCTCCATTCAATTCAATCGATAAACTGCTCAATTCTTAATAAGTATGTGTCAAATGAGAATTGAGATACAAACTTATAATTCAATTCGAAATAAACTGCAAGAATCCAAAAAGGGGTATCGAAATGCTCGAACACCATCGGCAAGATAGTTGGTGCCCGAATAGAAAACTAAGCGAACCCTACTGTTCTATGTAAAGACGTACTCGAATTTGGTACCTTGCAGCTTGCTCATAGGGACAAACTCTTTGGGATTCCTGTGGTGAGGAAGCCTCTGGTCCTCATCGGTTTCATCAATCAGCCAAGCCTAGCCACAAACAAGAACACTGAGCAAAACTAGCTAACTCTTAGATCACAAATGCAAGGGATCGAGGATATGCAGGCGATTTCATTTTTAGGGTTTCGAGTTTAGGAGAAGATTGCGCACCTCTGGAGCCATCGGATTGGAATTATGTCGCTGACGAACAGGGCGGCGATGCTTGAGTTAGTGTGCTTGGATCTGAAGCGATGGAAATATCTTGTCGAAGATGATTCGAGTCTCCGAGATTATTGTGGATGGGAAAGAAGCAACGATCTGCCGCCGGTGCGCGATATATGCATTTGCTTGTGGCGTTCTTCTTCCGGTAAATAAGAACCATGAGGATGGCAGATATAGACAAAGAAGAAATCGCTGCGTCATGTCAGAACATTGTAACGGCTGCTATGAAGTCGTAACGGGTGTTATTTCAGATCAAACGCTCTCCCTGCGTTGGCTCTGGCCGCGCCATGGCTCGCAGCTGCACCGCCACATGCCTTTCTCTCACGACCCCCAGTCTCTTGCCGCCGCCGTCGCCACCCACTCCTCCCTCCTCGGACGCGCCGCCGCCCATGCCGTCGCCGTCAAGCACCTGTCACCTCGGCCGCTCCCCGCCTTCCTCTCCAACCACAGTGTCAACATGTACTCCAAGCTCCGACAAATTGATGTATAGAATTTAGTTGTACCTGATTCAGAACATGTCTCGGCAAACTCGATCCCTCTGCCTCTGCGCCATTGATCCTCCCATCCCGGTCCGAATCCGCTTTCGTACAGTGGGCCTCGGACACCCGCGTGTCGGCGATTTGATCCAGCGCCGCCGCCATTTTCACACGAGAAAATGAACCCCCCGAAAAGGGGGATCGACCAAGAGATGAAGCTCCAACCGACGCCAAAAAAGCGAGCTTGAAAGACCGAAGGCGAAGCTACAACTCAGAGCCGCCTTCTTGCACAAGGTCGAGGAAGAGGAACCCGAGAGGAAGAAGATCGATCCATGTCGCTGGGCTTCGGCTTCTCCGACATGAAGAAGGAGGAGGAGGGTTTTCGACTTTTCGTTAGCATTTGAGATATCGATCCACTCGGTGGACGGTTGGAAATCGCATTCTGCCTTTTAGTCCCACATTGAGAAATAGGTAATAGAGGCACCGGGCCGAAGTCTTTAAGAAGGAGACCTTGTTCACTGTTGAACCATACTTACCTGGACGGGGTCTACGGGCGATCAAGAAGGTCCGTGGCCTAAATCAACGGCCTCCATTGCACCTCGGAGGAGCTTTGGTTTACCATCTCCTCAAGCGGGAGAGTGGACGTCATAATTTGTTAATGAGGGGGTACGCGCCTGCGCGGCCCCCACTAAAATGTAAATTTAAAGTATTTTAAACTTTGACGAGTATATTTCTGTAAAAATAATAATTGGGGTAATTTGGCGAAATAACTTCTTGGAAAATAGAGTTGTCAATTTTAAATAAACTAATAATAAAAACCAATCATTTGTAGAATATATTTCTTAGAATTAGTGAATGATTTTATTTAAAATGTTATTAACTTAAAATGTGTAATTTAATTCGGGGTGACAATTAATACGTATCATAGTTCAAATGTTAGCGTGGACCCACGTAGACCTCTTTTGGGCCCCCAGCGAAGCGGATGGGTGTGAAGGTGATGTAGCTGTCAACGGAATTAAGAAATTATAAAGAATTTAAACGCCCAGCAAATCAAATCTCGCATCACTGGTTCACAATATCTACCGTCGGATCTCCATCCGACGGTTCATATGTTTTCTAGTTCAACAAGCAACAGCCAGTGGGGCGCCGCCAGCCGAAATGCAACTGGTAATCTGATCCCAAATTTTGCCCCTATACTTGTTCTTATCAACGATCATGCCCTTTCAGATATTTATCAGTTAATTGGCTCAGTGGTCTTCTCGATATTTTTTAAACATGGAAGGGTATTGATAATACATCGGTTCTTTTCTTCCTCCCACGCCACAAGTGGGAAAGAATCCTGGAGAGACGACGCAGCGATCACTGCAAAAGAACTTTTTTCTCTCCCTATTTCTGACGAGGAGATGGAGGTAATGGCCAGAGATTAGAGCAAAAAAATGTTTTATTTTTGGCGATTATTTTGGATTGTGTTGTGATGAATGATTCGATTATGGTGCGTGTGCGGTTCGGCATTTTTCTTCTAGACGAGAACGGTTCGAGTTCGGAATATCTCGGATCTAGCTGGAGAAAGGGAGATCCGGGAATTTTTCTCTTTTTCGGGAGATATCGAACAAATCGAGATCCGTGGGTAAGCGTTTCTTGTTCTGTTAACGCTATCTTCGTTGATTTTCCTCTCGCCTGGTTGATTTGATCTCTTATCGATTGAAGCACTCTTCAGACCTCTCTTTCTTCAATTTTTTGTATTCGTTTTTGTCGTGAAAAATGCCTATTTTTGTTACGGCAGCGGCAGGGACGCTGGTGGTGAGCGGGTCGCGTTTGTAACATTTAAAGAACCAAGAGCACTGGATATCGCATTGTTACTATCGGTACCTTCGCTTTCCCCATTTTTCTAACCATGTAATTGCGCAACTCACTATTTTTTACTGGAGATTTTTTCAATAGAAAAAAAGGGGTAAAAAGTTGAATATTTTCTGGCCGATGGCTTAAATTACTTCAAAATTTTGTTCTTAAGACTCCAAAAATTGCTTGAGGAGGGGAAGCATTGGTGTTCTTAGCTAGTTATGTGGTTATCATTTATAAATTTTCTCTCTGTTTTGCATCGTAGGCTCATTGGAGGCGAAGACTCATAATTTTGCTTCTTATTCTGAATACTGAGTTTAGTTCCATAAAGTATCTTCTTAACTGGGAAAGATTACTAATAGTATCTACCTTCATTCGACTAAAAGTGTGCTGACTAAATTAGAAAGGTGTGTAAAAATGGTGTAATTGGTAGGAGTATCTGACGTTATATCCTAAACTATGGTTTAGGAATCATTGCTTAGGTAAGATTGCATTGTTTTTGAACGCTTTCATTTACTTGCACATTATGTTTATTCGAAACTTCTGCATTTGCATAATCTAGGTGATTTACTTAGGCATATTGAAGTACTCACGATGCACAAAACTTTCATGTCACTTAGTAGGTGATGTTGCTTTCATGAGGTATCTTCTGTAGTGTTTAATGGAATGGAGTTGAGGAGGAAAGGAGTAAATCAACAAAATGATATCAAGTGGAAAAGCTAGTTAAGTAAATACTTCCAGCAAAACAATTCCCTCGAGAGAATAATGATGAAATGGTAGATGAAGACAATGAGTGCTCCACATCCAGGATTGCTACTGGTCATCTCAGCTCTTTTGCTGGATTATGATTACATCCTTTGCATAGATTAACTTTCTCGGATTCAATACCACTTGAGACTTTAGTTGTTGTGCTATATTGTAGAGATGGTTGTGATGTTAGTGATCTTAATTTATGATTCAATTCTTCTTACTAAATATATTTTCAAGTGTTATATCTTGTCCCTTTCAATTGCATCATCTAAAATCAAGTTCAACTCTTAGAAGTAAACATAACCCATTAAGCATTGTATTAAACTCAATATATACACTAAGGAAGAAATAAAATATATTTTTTTGTTATGTGATAGACAAAGTGGAGAGGTTAGAGACAGAAGAAAAATCTTTTCACATGGAAGCATGGAGTGGGCGATAGCCAAGATGAAGCTGACACCCAATAGTGATAGAGTAAAAGCTATGCCACACTAAGGCATGAGAACAATGATGAGGGTTGATAGCCAAGATGAAACTGACACTAGAAGCTATGCCACACTAAGGCATGAGAACAATGATGAGGGTTGAAGTGTTGACGAGTCAATACCCAATGGTGAGCGGGAAGAAGTTGTTGTACATTAAGACAACAACACAACAATGAGGGTAGAACCATTGCCGACTCAAAGTTTTGTGGCATCAAAGTCATCCTCTCTTTACGTGGCATGGTTGTTGCATTCCTCTTTCTCACTTCCACCATATCAATGTCATCAAACTTGAAGTTGGCCACAAGGGTGGAATCAAATGATTTTCTAATGCTAAGAAGTATTGAACGTGAAATGTCATATTGCCCATTTATTTCATAAAGAAATAAGATAAATATTAATTTGTATATTGTAATTATAGATATGAACCTATACATCGTTGTATGAATCAGTATTAGTATGCTTTACTGATAATACTACAATACAAAGTAGCATATTATATTATTTTATATATTTTAAGATGTAAAAGTAATTCCAAGTAAGATAGATTTTTTTTTTTGAAAAAACATATTTTTAATTTTATCTTAACCTTTATGGTTTAATAAGGTTCATGGTTCAAAATTTATTTAGAGTGATTCATGATACTTTTACAACTTTGCACCTAATTCTCAATTAAATAGGAAAATTGTGCATTTAAGCATGTAAAAATTTTCTAGGGCATGAACAAAATTCTGAGAATCAGAATTTGGAAAAAGAAACAATGCAATAAACACTTCTTGATATCCAGTTGAAAGGTGTTTTGATGTGTCTAACTCGTGACAACATATTTAAAGTTTTGACTTTTAAGTTTCCTCCTGAAATAATTTAACACATGGAATTTTGAGTGCTATTGATTTGATTGCACATGCTATTCATTTAATCATTTACAGCTGTTAAAATATTGATTCTTCATCAAATTAATGGTCTATTATGCTTGTTGTTTGCCTGTAGGGAGCCACTATCGTTGACCGAGTTGTCAACATAGCTTCTGTTGAAAATTATGTTCCTACAATTGAGGAGGTATTGTTTAATGTTTATTTCTTTTGAAGACTTTATAGGTACATAGTTATTTTGTGACTGTTTCACTTGTTAATTTCCTTTCATGCAGCAAGTTGCATTAAATGAGGCAGAAATTGCAATCCCTGACTCCATGACAAATATTGAGGTGTCTGTAAACAACAATACAATGTTTTATTCAAAGCTTTAATTTATATGATATTATTGCAATGAGTAACCTGGTTGTCTCCATGTAGAGTGGTAGAAGTAGTCCCAGTGCTGGACAAGACTATGTAAATAAAGCTCATGTTGTTGTATCAACTGTTCTAGCAAAGGGTTCAGCCCTCAAACAAGATGCTTTCAGCAAAGCTAAGGCATTTGACGAGAAGCATAGATTATCAGCTACTGCATCTGAAAGAGTTATTTCTTTTGATAGGCGTGTTGGCCTTTCAGAGAAATTTAATGTTGGGATATCTATTGTCAATGAGAAAGTAAAATCTGTGGATCAAAAGCTACATGTGTCTGATAAGACAATGGCTGCAATAATTGCAGCAGAGCGCAAGCTGAATGACACAGGCACAGCGGTGAAGACCAACAGGTAGTTGTGTTATCTGCTGCATCAGTTTTCGCTGCACTTTCTTATAAACTAAAGATTACAGCAAAAGGAAGAGAAAATAAATTCCGCTTTGACAAAAAAAAATTTAGAGAATTATTGAGAGATATTTATGGTCTAGTGGAACAAGTAATTATATTTTCTTCTTTCTGGTAGAAGGCATATGGCTATTTTGATCTCCTGCAATTATAGCATCATGCTACTTCTTTACGATTGGAGAAAGGGTTTGGCTGAATTATCCTTACAAAATAACATATTTTTTGTGACCTTTTCATTTAATTGGTCTTTGCTTTCTAAACCTTTTGAATCCTTTCTTTCAGAATCAGTCAGTTCCATTGCATATACGAGTGAGAACAAGAAAAAATCAGTGCAAACTAGATTGAACAAGATAACTTTAATGGTTTATTCATGGGTTTGAAAATTTACATTGTCCACCATCACACAAAATATTTTATTGTCAATTGCTCTTGAATTCTAGAATTTTTTTGCACAGGCATTAACAAATTGTTTATATATTGGCAATTGCTAGAAGCTTAAAACTTATTTATGTTCTATTATCTAAAACTTCTTCAGATGATTCTTTTTATTGAGTACATGCTCGACAACTATTTAAATTATATATTTCTTTGATAAAATTATTTCCATTTGCATATGCTTAGGCCTGTTGCCTATCTAATGTATATATGCATTAGGTGATTACTTGATTGCATGCTATTTACATACTTTGCTTTTAGAACCTTGATTACATTCCATTCTTCATTTACCTTAGGTGTTTCATTATCCATTTGTTACTATTTTCTGGTATTCATCATCAAACCGTGTCAGTCCCAACTATTTGGTATTGGCTACATAAATCTTATCACTCCAAATCTATAACATTAGTAGTGTGCAAATTAAATAAATCATTTGTTATTACACGAATTTTGAACTCCCTAATCATCTTCTAATAATAACATCGACTAATGTTTCGTTGCTGTTATTCAATGTCCAAAATGTTGGCAAATTTAATCCATACTTTAGTGTTGAGCATCTTGTCTGGTACTAGCAAGACTAATTCAAGTCTTATTTTGGTGATGTTTTTAGTATATTATAGGGTAGAGAACCATCTTCAGAAGATAGTTCCATTCAAATTTCTGAATTTAGGCATAACTTTATGTTGAATGCCATGTGCATCGCTTCCATATTTTAGTATTGTTTAAGTGTTCTTAATTCTCATGGATATAGTAGAAAGTGGATCTTAAACTATCATTCAATTGCTGATGTATTTTGCCTGAGAGTCCAGGTACGTATCTGCTGGAACGTCTTGGTTAAATGGTGCTTTTGGAAAGGTAGCAAAGGCTGGTCATATAGCAGGCACTAGAACGAAGGAAAAGTTTCAATTGGCAGTCTCAAATTTAACAGCAAAGGTAGTGGATCCTACTTGCTTCATATTTAAAGTTTAAACTTTATAACTATTAATTTGAACTACTTTTGAACATCAAAACCTGAAATCACTCGCATAGTCTTGCTATAGCTGATATGCTGATAGTTAAAATCGTTTATGGAAGATTTTGTTGACAGGTGGGTTACTTTAAACTATTTCTAAATATAATCTCATTACATTGGTTTAGAGAGGAACCTTATTATTTGTTAGGTGATTTCATTGAGGGAGATGAGAATTATTGTTTCCTAATATGTCCTCATTATTTCAAACCGATGTCTCTAGCACCTTGTAGTATCAATTTTGAAGCCTTTTAATAATTCTACTCTAATAGTTTATTGATGTTACTCTAGAATCACTTTTGCCCAATTTATCAATAATAGCATCAATGAGAGGAAACTGCTTGTTTCTTGTGTCCTCTAGTAATAAATAACCTTGAATGAAGTTAAGTACCTAAAGAACTTGTTGGGTGCGCTATTAGACATCAACACGCTGTTGGTTCGTTAATTGATAGCTGAAATTTATATCGGAAGTAACTTTGTAGCAGATTATCTAGGATTAACCTGTAAATTTGCCTGTTTGATTCAGTATTTTCATAGCAATGTCTTTTGTTCATAGAAATAAAAGGATAAGGTTACTATGGTTCTCACAGGTTTGATCAAACATCTTTAACATATCGTCTGTTCGATCAGGCATTAGAAAATGCATGCCTGATTTGATCCATCATTTTCTTTTAGTAGCGTTGACCCTTACGAATCCTAATACTAGTATATCGTGCCTTTCTTTAATAACACAATAATGCAGTTGTACAAGAAAACTATGCTGATTTAATTTTGTTGTTTTGCCACCATTATCTTCACTAACTGTGGCCTTCCTTTCCGTTTCAACCGCAGGATCCAGTCGTTGCCGCGTGATCAATTTACCTTACCGTAGAAGTTTACACTCGTCAAAGTGAAAAAAGCAGTGTTCATATATCGATGTCATCAGAAAGACACCAAACTATTGCTGTGGATGTGGTGCATGACCGGAAAACCAAGCCCCTTAATGAAGAGTCCATGCTGATGTTTCGACATTGTTGATTGCTATTGCTTGATTGAGATTCCTTTTTTTTCCTCCCTCTTTTATGTCTGTATTCTTTGTGTATCAAGGGTGGTAGAAGTTCTAGAAATGAGGTAAAGTTGAATCGCTTGTGCTGTATGATTCGAGGGCGAAATGCGTCTCTTCGAAGGCATGGTCATGGTGGTACTGATCTGTGTGAAGAATGATCTTGTGAGTGTGAGAATTTGTTGTTGAGATGTTCTGATGATTATGTTAGATGCAATCTTTCAAGTGTAGAGAATCATTAGCTTTGTAACAAGAAGCAGAAAGTAGGCGAATTGAATCCAAATAAACAATTAAAAAGACAGTCGAGAGTGCTTGGATTCAGATGAATCTGTCTTGAAGGTTTGCTTTGTCTCTTTAAATTCCTTCATGGTGAATTAGGTTTACAGCATTGTTTTGGCACGACTGAAACAAGGTTGTTTCGGGTGAAGATTAGGCACGATAATTGAATCAATTTAAGCTTACATATATGATGAACACCAATTCCACCAAAGCATCCTCAATGTTCTTATGTTTGCAAGGTGATGTTCTTATGAAGCATAGTTGCAAGTTTATTATGGAGGAGCATAGTTTGAATTTTAATAAAGATAAATATTTTGGAGGTCGGCTTTTAAAGGTATATAAGCTGTGTTTTAGATTTATCTAGTAAGGTGAAGTAAGGGAACTAAAAGGGAAGATTGGCTACTTCTGGGATTAGTTGGACGAAGCTATTGGTGTGGCATAAGTGATTTGGATTGCTGGAGCGGAGGGGTGAATAATATATCTGTAATTTAAAAATAATATTTCTCTTGCTAATGACTTAACAATGATATACATATTAATTAGAAAATATCGAAACATAAAAAAGGATCGAATTTATTTGGTTTGCAATCGGGAGGTTGTTAATCCAAGACTATGAAAAAATTCTATTAAGATTTTCTTCTTCGAACACAAGTCGAAGGTGGAGAAGCTCTTATAGCAATTGAGCAAAAGCATAGATCGTCAAGACAAATAAAGAATTTAGACAGTAAATTCGAGTGTGTGACAAATAAAGAATTTAGACAGTAAATTCGAATGTGTTTAATAAAACTTCGAGCTTTAGTTCACTATTTATAATTTTCATCTTCAATTTGATCATTTATTGACGTGACATTTTTCAAGCGCTTGGATTTGTCATGTTCTATCCACGATCCGCTAACGGCTTTGGATGACTCCTTTCTTTCCGGGCGCTTGGAATCTGCTGACGTGGACGCTGTCTTGATCCATTTCGACAACAACTCCGGTTGACGTGGCGAAGGCATCCAGACGCCTCGATAGACTCCGGGCGCCTGGAAAGGTTCCAAGTGACCGGAACAGTCAACTTCTAGACTTGACGATTTTCTTCCCTAATCGTCTGGGTGACTGTTTGCCGCCCCCCTCGGAATTGAGCTCACCCCCACTCAATTTCGTTCCACTCCTCGAGCAATCTTCCTTTCGACTTCTCGTCCCTCGAATGCATCCCGTGCACCCTTCTCGTTCTATCGAAGTATTCTTCCACGTCTCTCGGATGCACTAAGCTCATCGACTCCTTTCCGTGCCATCCTTCATGACTATTTACATCTTCTGTCATCTCAGATGCTTATATGTCTCTCTAAGTCTTTATACACTTAGACACACAAGTTAGATTAATAAAGTCTAACTTAATTTTGTTTGTGGCTCAATTATTTGGATTATAAAAAAAAAGTCAAGTTTATTATTAAAAGCAGGGGCTTAATATGGTAATTATGGGGCGAAAAGGGGGGAAAGGGCAATTTGCCCAAAACAGAATGCTTTTTAAATGATATTTAATAAATTTTGCCTGATTAAAAAGAAGGAAAACGATCATCTGGCCACTAGCGACCAATAAAATAGATTTGGGGCCCTGCTGCCGTGCTTCCCAAGCATCTCTCTCTTTGGAAGTCGAGCAGAAGAAACCATGGGAGAGGAGCGGACGAAGGAGGAGGCTCTTCGAACCCTCGGCCTCTTCCAAGCGCTCCCCAAACTGGTCGTCTTCGATCTCGATTACACCCTCTGGCCTTTCTATTGGTGAGTGATCCCGCATCCCTTCCCGATTGGTTGTTTCTGCAATCCCAACCTTCTTCTTGATGCGCTTCTGGTCCGCTTAATCTGTTTCTTCGACATGCGCGATTGCGATCGTTGGTCGTTGATCTCCTTGTTCTTTATGCTATCGATCGTAATTATCTTTAGTTTCTCAAAATAATGTGTAAATTTTAGAAGTTATTTTTGAGAGAGTGAAGAGTCGCTTTTGTGGCGGTTTGACGCAGCTGCGGCCTGATCTTTGACGAAGTTAGAGAGGTGATTTGAGAGTTCCTGCAAGTTTGAGTAGATACTTTGCTATATTGGGCACGTGCCAAAGAGAGTGATCGAGAAATTCCTTGGGGTTCGTCGGGAAATTCTGATGGAGAAAATATTTGTTCAGAGGTTGACAACTTGCAGAGTTGCGGTTAGAAGCGGTGATCACGAAATGGGCCTGCACAGGCATGACCGAATCCGAATAACGGCAACCGGGGTGTGGCCTAGGCTGGGTGGTAGCTCGTCAGTCAATGTGTTAGGCTTGGCATTGATCGATGCCGAGCCAGGTTAGGCATGACAAGGACATGGGCGGGCTTGATTGAAGCTTGAAGCATGAATTGTGACACTTCAGTTAACCATATAACTTCATGCAGTCTTTGTTATAATATTCCCTGCTGTACTAAAACGTGTTTCTGAGCATATAGAGATTTCCTAATCTGTGATGGTTTCATTTACTTGAATGACTTTATTGTATGTTAGTTTCTGTGTTATCTAAAATCTGTCATTATTAGGGATTCTTCTTTGATAATATGTTAATCATGTAGGATAAGCCACTCTGCATATGCATTTAATCACTTGGAATTTCTTCTCAATAGTATTTTTCTATATAATAACCTTTGTTCAAACCAAATGCTTTTAAGGGAAAGTGTACTTGCAACATTGTTAGTGGATTTAGCAAATAGGCAATTCAAAATTGAGGTTGGACTGGTCTGAATAAGATGGACAGCATTTTATATGTTCTATCTACTGTGATTGGGATTCAAATGAAATCAATCTCATGTTCACTTTCTGATTATTTTCCAGCGAATGCCGCTCCAAAAATGAAATGCCGTCTCTCTATCCACATGCTAAGGGTATCTTATATGCACTCAAGGATAAAGGCATTGATGTGGCAATTGCTTCCCGATCTCCAACTCCTGATATAGCTAAAACATTCCTTCAGAAGTTGGGCATCCAATCCATGTTTGTTGCTCAGGTTAGCCATCAAAAATTAATTCATGATCTACATGACAAAACTATATTTTGTACATAAGTATAAATATACGATGATCTAGCTCGTATGAGTTCAATTTTAAGTGTATAAATTTTAATTTGTCTGAGTTGATCTCATGGTTGCAGAAAACATGATATTAGTTGATAGATTGACATTAATATTTTAGTCAATCCATTTGTTATTTGTTTTTGTATTATCGTGTTGGAATTCCACCAGTTATAATATATTTCAAGTGGGGGAGATGCATAGCATGTGTGATTCATCGTAGCATTTCTCACCATACAACCAATTGTTGTTGTATTTTGCCTTGATTTGTTAACTCATTTGGGTCTTAGGTGGAAGATACTGTGTTTTTTAAAACTGCCTAACACTGTTTGAGAAAAGTTATCCAGCAGCTACATATCAACTCGTGTATGCATACGCTCTATGCATCAAATAGCCTATATTGATATCATCATCATGATTGAGTTGTGTTCGTTGGTTATATGCATATGACATTTAAAGCTTTGATACCTGGGTATTCGCTGGATTCAAATGCTAACTATTCAGATTTGTAAAGGAAGATTAATCTTTCTTCAAATTTATATCAGCAAGTTAGTACAATTATATTCAATAACAAAGGAACAATGAACTTTAGATAATAAGAAGACTATTTTATAGTAAGAATTTTATGCTAACAGACCAGAATGTATTTATTTCTATTTCAGGAAATATTCTCTAGCTGGACTCACAAAACTGAGCATTTTCAGAGGATTCAAAGAAGAACTGGAATATCATTGAAATCAATGCTTTTCTTTGATGATGAGTACAGAAATATCGAAGCGGTAATTTCATTTGATTTTTCTCCTGTTTTTGCATGTAAAGTTCAAATAAGTAATAGCGAGGGTGTCAGAAAATCTATTTAATTATACAAGATAGTTTTTTTTATCAACTCATGTAGTTTACTAGTTTCATCTGATATATTCCATGCAAGCTTGATAACCGACAAAAATATTTTGGATATCTAACCTAGCTACTATTGGATACTCAGACGAAGCATTGACAAAATTATCCCCAATTTTAAGTATAGCATAGCATTACTTGTATTCTTGTGATGTTCATAACCTCTAATAATATTTTATTAAGTTCATTTGCAAGATAATTTATGCCAATCATTTGTATTCGAGAAAACTTGGACCCTAATGGAAGTTTTACTTGGAGAGAAAATGGAGGGAAGAAAATTAGAATGACAAAAAATATATTTTGCTGAGAAAATAAGTGTACGGCACGGATTGTATATTAATAATTAAACTTGATTTATTAATGTATTCAAAAGCTTGACAGGATTTAAGTACAAACTCAACATGTAAACTGACAGAGAAAATATCATTAATTCGGAATCAAATATTAAAATATTTAGATAATATTAATTACCCAGATATTTTGATATTAATAATATTAAAATATTTGAATAATATTTGGCCTGAATATTAATAATTTTGCAATCATTTATTAAATTAAATATTTGTATTGAAGTCCAAAGGTGTTTGGATAATAATAAGAGTATTATCCATATATTTGTATAATATTAAGAACATAAAATATTTGGATTACAGTCACTCTAAATATTAACAATTTTATTTTCAAATATTCACTCTGTTGAAATCATGTTAAGCTTGATTCACTGACTATCCTTGTGTATAGGAAATTTTGTTATCACGTTGCAGCTTCTTGTTACTCTCTTCATGCGATTTCGTCTGCTGATGTTTCCTGTGATCCTCTTGCTCGCAAAGTTGTTAGATAAAAATATGATATATAACTTAGCTTAAGTTAGTTTAAAGTATTCCTAGTCTCATGCACGATTTATGTTGCATTTCACTATTCCGTTTCATTATTGTGTTTCTGCATACATCAGGTTTATATATCTTCCCTTTTTTTTGACGATATTATTTGCCTTGATTTATTGCCAAGTATATCCTAAACTTAGGCACAAGTGAAACAGGTATACTTGTACATAACTTAAAAGTCATGCCAAGAGGAAGGGGTATTTTAAGATATATCGACATCAAAGAACTCTATTATCTTCTAATACAACTACAATTTGAGTCTTCTTTATTTATCCTCAAAAAAATGCCTCCATCTACTGACATCGTTGCTGAGAAGTTTCTGCACGCTGAATTCAACATTTTTTTAATCACATAAATTTATCTAAATCTAGTTTATACTAAATGCAAGGTTATTTTGTATTTCTTAGTAATTTCTTCATGACTAACAACCATCCAGTTTCAAAGTAATCACAGCTGCTATGTTCTATGTGACATTTTTTCAGGTCTCAAAAATGGGAGTAACAAGCATTCATGTGGAGAATGGTGTCAACCTTGAAAAGTTAAGATTGGGACTAAGAAACTTCTCTCGTGCTTCTACCTCAGCCAACATAGATCAGGCTGATGTTCATAAGAAGGGTTGACCTACGGTGGTTTGAAAAAATCATCTGCCTGGACTCATTTTTTCCATCTTGGAATACTTTCTTTTCTGAATTATGTGCTCGTAAATTTCATTCAACTGCTTTGTCTATCCTTTACGAGTGTTGAGCCTAAGTTTCCGATTTGCTAGTAGATTCTATTGTCAGAGTCAATGGCTTGTGAATTTGATTGTATTTGCACTGATTTCTGGTTTAATCACACGTGTTGCATCAGCCCCAGTGCAAGAGTATAATGATTAAATCCTTTACTGAATAATTAAAGGGTTTGAATTTTAGTTACGATCCTGAGACGGACTGGCGGGGGTGCTGGGAGCGAGCGTTTCGTCTTTTGCTACAATGGTAGGAAATTTTTCTTTCAATAAAAATTAGATTTAAGAATATTAATTATTTAAATTAATTTTTATTAATATTTTTTGATTTATTTCGACGGTCGGTGAAATTTTTTATAAAATTAGATTGATCATTTTAAATTTGATGTTATTTAGTTAATTATTTTTTTTAAAAAATAAAAAATTATGAGAAATTTGTATGGGGATTGGTTGTTTTAAGTTTGGTGTTATTTTATTTTATCTTTTTAAATAAAAGAATGGGTGTAATGGCAATGTCCTTCCATTAGGCATTCACGAATCACGAGTCGATTTTTAAGTTGCGGCATGGATTAATTTTTTGTAGTACGAAGACAATTCTGAAATGCTGATTATGGAGTGATGTATTGTTTATATTTTTAAATTTATTTCGGTGATGGATGAAATTTTTTTTAGAAAGATTAATTTATTAAAAAATAAAAATAAAGAAAAAAAATGTTTGATGTCACATAGTTGTATTTGTTTTTTTTCCTATTTACGTACGTCATTTCATTCAC
This sequence comes from Hedychium gardnerianum, assembly GCA_038050645.1. Classification (NCBI taxonomy): domain Eukaryota; kingdom Viridiplantae; phylum Streptophyta; class Magnoliopsida; order Zingiberales; family Zingiberaceae; genus Hedychium; species Hedychium gardnerianum. Next base: position 7,786,529 of record JBBUKS010000095.1, on the reverse strand, counting down.
ACATGGAGCCATCAATTTTCAATAGCTTTGGTGATATTTTCAAATTTGATAGTTTCTGTATTTGATCTTTGATTTGTTTGATGAAGTCGCAGGATTTAGTAGGTAGAGAAACAAATAAAATGAATATTTTGGAGGTTTATTTAAAAATGTGCATCAATTATATTTTGAAGTTAGTTGATAGACAAATTAAGGGGAAATTGTCTATCTCTAGCATTAGTTAATAATATTTAGTAAAAGTTTCAAATTTTTTTAACCGTCCTTTATTTTAGGGGAAGAAAAATAGGTGCAAATGAATATAGGAGTGTTTGGGATATGAACAAACAGAAAATTGGAGTGCCTTCTTGGAAAAAAAAAATATATAACTTTTCTTTAGATATCAGAAGTTTAGACTGCCAGCTTCGTTTTGACTTATATAAAAATATCAAAAATATCAAAAACTTTGATATATCATAAATATTGTTTATATTTTCGGTATTTTGATTAATTTAAAATAATGAAATATTGAACAATTTTGATGAATAATTGGATAAATATATATTTTTTATTTTATAATTTCAATATATTAAAAATATCAAAATATTGAATAATTTTAATAGAAATAATATAAAATTTATATCATATCAAAAATTTAATATATTAAAATTTTGATTTGATATATATTTCTTAAATACTAAAAATATATACGAAATGAAATAAAAATTTTATACCATATGACATATCATCTAATATTAAATAATAAATAATAAATCCAACAAACTATGAGGTAATTAATTTAATCTTATAAAAATTTTCTATCGGCTATTAAGATAAATTAAAAAATATTCGTGGTGGACGATTTAGAAGTCTAATATCTTTTAGTTGCACGCTCCATTTAAAAAAAATCTATAAATATATCATAGTTGAAGATGAAATCATGAATACTTAGATAATAATTTAGATTCTTTATCGCTGCACTATAGTTCCGAGCAACTCTATGGTTGTACCATAGTCCCGAGCAACGACATATCATCTAATAGCTGTCATCATTTATATAGGGCAAGTAATTAATTTAGCATAATCATTAAATATTCTTTTTAATTTGATATAATATCTAAAAATTTATAAATCTAGTAACAATATGATTTTAGATCATATCAACATTTATATAAATTGAAAATGCATAGTTTATGGTTTGATGAATTAATAGATACATGTTTTTTTTAATGATGATTGATTTATTCGTTGCGAGTATTTTTTAATTTATTTATTTTTAATCGCGGCATTGGCGAGACCTTCTTAATTGTTCGTAAAGGATTTGTCGTCGGCGCCGCTCTCTGAGT
>JBBUKS010000095.1:7755056-7781211 GCA_038050645.1 Hedychium gardnerianum | reverse complement strand
AGTATCATATTTGAAGGGTACCAAAAAGAGTGAAGTAAGAACTATTTAAGCAACGACAGCTTCAGATTCTCCTTCCATCTGAGCATCCTCAGCAGGTCGATCTAACTTGACTCCTACATCCTCTTTGTAGTCTCCATGAACCTGCAAGACCGACAAGCCTTTGAGCTCAAGACATCAAGAGTAGGTAAGCTGAAGAGAAAGATGTACCTCCATGAGCTTTCCCAAATCAAACTTAGGGGCCTTCAAGATTTTCACTTTGCGAATGAACACATTTTGCAATGGGAATATGCTCGTCGTCGCTTTCTCAATTTCCTTCCCAATCACTTCGGGTATGAACTTTTGGACTAGATCCTTCAGATCACACGATGAAGCTTGGTTTACCATAATTTCTGTCATCTTGCGCCGTATCTGCATAAACACTTCAAACGATAATTCTATGTAGCCTTATAATCGGCCATCAAGGAGGGGCATCATTCAGTAAATCACCTGTCTAATCTGGCTGGATTGCGCATAGCAAGTGCGCTTGACCTGATTCGGACGTCTCTTGGTGAAGGCAATACAAAACAGACGCAATGTATAATTATCAGTGGTCTTTACATCAATATGCGCCTCGATAAGAGTTTGCCACTTCCTTACTAAGGATCTGAGCTTGTCTGTAGTGAAATCCATGCCCTGGAAGAAGAAAAACATATAACCACAAAGAAAATAGGATCCAGTAAATTGAAGATCCATGAGACGTACCCAAAAGTTTGTTAGAACATTTTTCCCTTGAACGTCCTCAGCACGAAGCCGGATCTTCCGGTACGCTTGGTCCTCATCATTTTGGAGGTCAGCTAATGAAACTTCAAATACTCTGTGCTTAAGACCCTCTGATGCAATCTAAATCATCGTAGAAAAATTCTAGTAAAGTTGGCTACTAAAACGAGAATCTTTGGATAGTAAAATGCATTGCAAACAAGACATGTCAAGAATGGTGCAGATGTAAATGCCGTGCATTTATTCACTACAAAATAGATATATTACGACTCCAGAGTCAATTATACAAGTCCATACACAAATTTTAGCTCAAGAGTACAACCGCCAGATTTCAAATAGTAGTAGCCCCTACCATCCCTAGGTAACCAAATTAAGCACAATAAACACTAAATCCAGAGTCCCTCAATCAAAAATTCAATTAAATTAGATGTGCAAGCAGAACTTACTTGTCTTTCTCAACACCAATTATTTCCATGATAATCTACAAGATCACTTGCTGGGCAATCTACATAATTACTTATATTTCTAGACTCTCTAATATCCATCTCCATATTTTCTAGTTCATTTTCCACTCTATAATACAATGCAGCTATTTTTGCTAGAAACTTGAAGATAGAATAGCACGAAAAGCAAACAAAACAAAGCTGAACATTTTAGATGTTTCAAACACTTCCAGAATTTGTTCTGTTATATGGTAAAATAAGTACCATTATCATTAGAATGTTAAGCCAACCCCACATAGTGGGATAAGGCTTGGTTGTTGTTGTATCATTAGAATGTTAAATTTCTATAATCTAAGAATCAATACACAAGTCAGTGACAATACTGGGTGTTCAGCTTTTCACCAAATTACTAGTAACTGCTCCCAAGCTTTACCAAAACCATTCTCACTGGTTCGATCCACTCAGCCGAAACCGCCACAAAAGGTGAAACTTTTCCATGTTTCATATCTATTGAATAAAACAATTGCTCCATTCTCAAAATGGTCCAATAGATGCTAAAACTATAGCAATCCTCATCTTCAGCTAGGAAACGAACAAGCAAACATCACTGGAGTTTTCTTTTTCTACGACATGATTTACTAATTTTAACCTTTGAATAAAACCTTACGCTTAAGCATTCATTCTGAAGAAAAGAAGAAGACATTCAGCAGCAATTTTTAGTCAGCAGACCAAATAATTAAAAAGATAAAAGCCAATGAATATTTAGATGGCAACAAGAGCGAAACCAGGATAGAAGCTGGTCCAATTGGAAGAACTATTCAAACAACTACCCAGGCAACAAACAGACCTTAGTCCCTTGTGTCCTTGACACAAGCGTCTTCCCTACATTTCTGACGGAGAAGACCGATGGGGCCTTGATGTCGTACCAATCTTTCTTCGTGAAAGGATCCACACTGCAAAAGTTAAACCACAACACACATCGCGTGTCACTAAAATCGGAAGCCAAATCCGTCAAAACTGAACAAGCAGATAAGCTACGGATCTAAACATACGTTTTCTTCTTGCCTCCCTTCTTGCCTTTGGAAATGCGTTTGTTCTTCCTGCAGACATGATCGGTAAAAGAGTGAGCAAGCAAATAGAGCAGATGAAATCCCCCTAAATGAAAAACGCGAACTTGAGGTCGGAGAGCCGAACCCGACGGCCATCTCTTCTGCTGCCCTCTGGCCTCCTGGCTCTGGCGCTGCTCTTTCCTAGGGTTTCGGCGGATGAGGCTCGTGAGGAAAGCATGAAGTGCTTTTATAGACAGCCGATCCACAAGCAGACCAGGGCAGATGGTATTTACGCGTTATGGGCCTAGTTAAAGCCCAGTATTTCCCGATCTATCCTGCCGCCTAGGGTTTGCAGTTGCACCGGATTCATCGAGCACAGGGAACTGCGGTGGTGGAAAGATGGTGCTCTTCTCGCCTTCTGTTAGGTCACGGCGACATCCTTCATCTCCTCCGGTCTCTAATCCTCGCTTCACTTTCGTTACTTGCAGCCGTCGCACAAGACGTTCAAGATCAAGCAGAAGCTGGCGAAGAAGAGAAGATGCGCCAGAATCGCCCGATCCCCCACTGGATCCGCTTGAGGATGGACAACACCATCAGGTTCCTGCCTTTCCTTCTCTCCTCTCTATTTGTTTTAATCGACATTTTCCCAATTTTCTTCTCTTTCTGAAACCTCGTTTCTAGGTATAACGCCAAGCGCAGGCACTGGCGCCGCACAAAGTTAGGATTTTGAGGCACTGAAACATTAGGTTTCTTTCTCACCTGCTCGATGATTATCTTGTTCCTTGTTCTTGTGCTAAACTCGTTCTACGGCGATCGAATATGGATTTTTGCTATCAGTTGATTTTATGTTCTGGAATTCGTTGAATCAAATGAGTTATGCATTTGTTGAATCTACTGCAATCATGATTAGCAGATAAAGAGAGGATGGATCTCTATTCAGAACCTCAATCATGCTTTTGAAAATGCTTGGAGTCTTCTTTCACGATGAATTCTGCTTCATTCTCTGTGCTTTGATAACCTGCCTCATCGTCCAGACCTTTTCCACCCGAAAAAGGTCGGTCTTCCCCCTCTTCCGCACTCTGCAAGTTCTCTTGCCCGCTGCTGAATGATAACTCGTACGCCGCCGGACAATGCGGCTGCGTCCGCATCTGCACTGACCGTAAAAGTGCAGCTCTTCGCAGGTCTGTCGCGTGGCACATGTCGGTCGGCGACGAAGGCCACCTGCCGTCTGAGTGTGCAGGGCCAGCAGTGTGGTATGTATTCGGCGGGCTAGTCGGAGGGCTCATCGAATCAAACTGTGGTGGTACTCGATAGGTTCCCGCCGCAACGGCAATCATCCGAGTCTTCGGACATGAGGGAGTACTGTGAGGCAAGCTCATCCCTGATCATGTTCAAACATTAGATGTAGCAATTTTTATGATTTTATGAATGCGGCCAAACTATGAATGATTTTCAAGTTGAAAATATGAAGAGTACCTGAGGTCACAAGCACTTTCCGACCTGGCCGCGGATTCCGCAAGATTATCCGGAGCAAGGGAGTCTCCGACCGATAACCCATTGAGGCTCGAAGCCATTATCTGAAATGTAAGAAAAGTAAGAGGAACTCAGACAAGAATGCTAACTAGTATTCAAAATTCTCAATGAGAAAGAATGAGCGATCTCCTGAAACAAAGGTTACTGTTCTTTGTCCAATTGCATTGTGAAACCACACTTGTTTTGACTACATCGGCCTAGCTTGCTCTGCTGCTGGTGTCTGATCGCCGGCAGTCAGTGCAGAAGAGGAGCATTCATCGTCTCTCTGCCTCCATGCGAGGTGGGGAGGATACTACCACACATCAATTGAATAACAAGATATCCAATTTGGGGAGAATGATCTCAAAAAACATGAAATGCAAAACTAGGTCGGCGTTCTCTTTTCACAAAGATTCCCGAGGATGGTTAGTAAAGATCAGGAAGAAGAAACACTCTACATTGAGAGAGAGAGGAGGAGGAGGAGGAAGCGAAATTCTTGAAAAGGAGATGCGATTGAAAAGAAAAGAAAAAAATCTTAGGGTACTACCTCGCTGTGAAAGCGTTTGTGCGAATGGAAGTTATCAAGGTAGACCTCGTCGTCGGGATCCCTCCCCCTTTTGCTCCCGCCCGGCGACGCCGCCGCTGCAGAAGTCGAGCTGGTAGAGCTCGCCGCCGTCGTCGACTCCGTAGCGCCAGCACCACCAATTGCGGATCTATCCTCTCCCATCTCACAGTGGCTTCTCGGCATCTAGAAATGGAACAGAAGCAGGGCGTAAAGGCAAAGGGAAAAACAAGAAGGGTGGGAAAAGAAGCGGCTCTATCGCGCTTGTTGCCTGGCGATTGCTAAGAAATCGCATCACTGTCTCGGATCACCTGATTCGCCTCCAACTCCAAGGGCGATTCTCGCCGGCGACGGGCGGCGCTGCCGCGGCCCTACAACGGTCCGGTTGGTTCAAGCCGAGAGTTACTTTCGCATCGCCATCTCAACTCACCCTCTCGTGGCCTACTTTTTCAAAACACCCCTGTAATTTTCTTTTTTCTATTACTCCCACAAATTCTGCAAGCGTCACCGGTTCATTCTCATGAACATTTATGTTAACAATAGAAGGGCATATCGGTAACAACATGAAAATACGATGGTGAAACAGCAAAAATCACTTCTAAATTAGAATAATAATTAAAAATGCAAAATCTTTTAGCGGATTGACATTTATGAATTTTTAATGAATGATAAAATGTAGATAAATTTATTTTCTTTTCAAAAAAAAAAAATTTAAGATTTATAGATTAACCAAATTTATCTAAACCCTTTTAAATTTGTTTATCCTTTTTGAAGCGAATTGTTGAGCAGTTCCTTTTTGAAGCGAATTGTTTATATTTCCAGCTCTGATTGCATTGAGGTTAGATAAACAAGAAAGGAACTTAAACCTCGGAGAGAAGTCGATATCCTGGTCGATGCTAGTTTTGGCTGTGGTTGATAGCATCTATACCCTCCGGAACACATCCGATTGATTCATGTTTCAATGCGCAAAATGCATTCAAGTGTCTATAGAGACAAGATCAAGATTTCAAAACATTTCGCTCTACCTGCGACATCAATCCTCAAGTAAGCACAAGTTCCTGTGAATTTTATTACATCTTATAAGTCTTTATATCGTATGCAGCATTTGTTGATCGCAGTTACATTCTTAAAAGTTCTCACAGGAATGTGACCAAATAACATTTCTCCAAGATTCATGCCGCATCTTTCAAACCCTTCTTTCGCTTATCGCTAGCATGTGTATGCACATTTAACACACAAGCTCCAAAGCTAAGTGGCAAGTGGCGAATTGTCATTATGCATGAGCCTTGTCGACAATCTCTGAGCTCTTAAATAATTCTTACCAGAATTACTCCAGATGCAATGAATAAAAGGATATACAGATTTTAAGTTTAGCAAGTCAAGCAAACAGGCATCATTTTTGCACACTTGGGCAAAAGACTACTCGGATATTTTTAATCTATCACGAAACATAAGCAAATACAACACTTCGGTATGATTCCATTAAGCAGGCACTGGCAAGATGATGCCTGGAAGATAAGTAAATATTGATATACAGGCTTCAGCCAGCAACTTTTCTAGCATAGTAAGTTGGTGCGAGAGGAACCTCCTTTGGTTGGCCTAAAACACTTGCATGCCTGTGCCAGACTGCATCCTTCGGCAGCGACCGCCTCACTGGACAGGGTTTCAGGTGTGGCTGCTTGCCGTCGTTCCAGTTCAATTTCAAGTCAGCCAATTTCTCTACTACATTTGAAGTCCTTTTGGCATCTCTATCAGCAACATCTGGTGTCAAAATAAAGAGTTAGAACTGGATCGACGAAATACTTAATCTTAATCAATAATAGAGGTACCTTGGATGTCTCTTAAACTTGACTGATGTTTATGTGTTTTAATGCCATTATCAGAAATCTTTTCCCTCTGCCAATCCTGTCGATGTGGATACGGATACGATAACAAAGTAAAAAACTGAACTTCTAGATAATCAAATATTGACATGTTAAAGTGATTTAATTACCTGATGATTCATTTCAAGATTTCTTTGCGCACCTGATACATTTAAAAGATAAACTAGGCCAGCCATTTGAATTGAATAAAAGTAAAGAAAATGATAACACACCACACACGACAAATTGGACAAATAATCACCTGTCCTTGAAAAGCCATTTGTATTAGCTAATGAAAAGTGTCTTGGCAACCTAGTACTGGATAAAACTCCAACAGAATGTTCTCTAGCACTTTTTGAGACCAAACCACTTTTCGTTACAGCTTAATAGTACAAAGATTACAGATTAGTGGAATTAAAAAGTAACTATAAAAGTAAACGAGGTTTAGAGAGAGAGAGAGAGAACCTGATGAAGGTGTTTTCTGCACCCCTTCTGATTTCAACTGAGGTGATGGTGGGATGTAAAAGCAAGGCTGTAAGTAGGCAAATAATATGAGCATCACCAATCCTGTCAGTTAATAGTGTTCGAAGTAAATCAGACAACACAAGGCCACTATCCAACATACTACCTTGAAGAATGAATGTTGAAGAACTTCTAGTGCTGTGAGTCTTTTTCTTGGGTCCCAGGAACAAAGTGACTGCAAAATATACGTGAATAAAATTAAAACCTAACAGAACATCTAAAGATCATATATCTTAAGCATACAATAATAAAAGGAAATCAATCCGTTACGTGACTTACTGAGATAAGGTCAATCGCTTCCTTGCTAGCTGAATGAATGAGGGCAGAAAGAGTGACGCCAGCAAACTGGGGCAACAAGAAGAAGAAATGTCAAAACATCTTAATCTCCTAAAGCATATATGAGAAAGCAAAGGTTTTCGATGACATGTGTATAACATTTTTGAGGGGGACAACTCTTTGCAAAGGTCATTTAAGAAGCAACAAAATAAAAGGCAATTGGTATGTAAGGTCGTGTTGCTATGTGCAACTTGATAATAACAGAGGACAAAAAATTAGTTAACTAAATCATCAAAAAGAGGCATCTGGAGAAGTGAGAAAAATATCACAAATCAATATACAACACCTGTGGAAACTGATATTTCATAGCTGCTGCAAGTTGCAGCCCTTCAGACCATGAGTAACTATTGGGAGATCCAATAACACTGCAAATCTTGCATAGCTGATCTGCCTCACTGAAAAATGTAAATCAAATAAACTAAGCAGTATAAAAGGACTTGTGGCAAATGCGGTAACACAATTTTAGTCAAAACCAAAATAACATATTTGTCAATGCACAAATTGTTATGTTCAACAAAGGGATTTTAGCACTAATTTATAAAATAATACTTACGGATGTTAATTCCAATTTTTTTTTCACAAAGAACATGCTTATGATTTGGACAAGTACCTTGATCCAGGAAAGAGGGGATGAAGGGTGAAAAGTTCAGCCATGATAGCTCCCATTGCCCACATATCTGAAATTTGAAGCAATCAACAATTTCATATTAACTGCAAGGATGATTAAATTCCTATGAGGAACAATTCACTCACCAACTGCAGAATTATAAACAGAAGAGTGAAGCAAAAGTTCTGGAGCTCGGTACCTGAAACATGGCATATCCAATTCAGAACAAGCAAATAAAAGGCATCAAAAGAAAAGATGTAAAATACAAATCAGAAATATACTCACCAGCGTGTTGATACATATTCTGTGAATGGTGGCTTAGAATGGATTTCACGAGCAAGGCCAAAATCTGCTATCTTCACAAGGTCTTTAGTAACCAGCAAATTCTCTACAATAAGTAAAATACAGCTTAACAGAGTGCCAACTTCACCAAAACATTATGCAAAAACTGACCACAGTTAAGAGAGGAAATTAACAGAATAAAATGTTTCATAAATGAGATTTAAGTGATCTGAAAAAAAGGGCCAGCATATAACACTTGTTACAACATACAGTGAACCTGGTGAATGAATCGCATGCATAACAGTTCACTTAAAACCTAAAAGAAACTTCTGCTACAGAAAAAAAATAGCAGATTTCACTTTGCATAATTCCACTCTAGCACACCAAGCAAAAATAGTTATCAATAGATGATTAGGGAGGAAAACTGCCAGATTCGACTATCTAGTACTTTCTCAAATATGGCCCAAGCCTTTCTTGTCATGTGATAATTTTCAAAGATTAACAAGGACAGAGCAGTCTCCCATTAATGCTAGAGATAACAATCTATTACATCTACACCAGTATCACAAAATGTTGCCACAGTATAAGGTTAACAAATCCTCCACAAACTATTTCTTATATCCAAGTGCTATCGTATATTGGCTTCTTTTGCAAAATTCTGCAAAGTGCAAATTCAAGCTCTTTTGAAGGGATGCAAAGCCTATTTTTGAAGGGAAGTATGAAAGAATCCTTAATATAATTCGCTCAGTGCTTTAACTGCCCAATCTCTGTATCTTCCAGAAAAAAGGAATGATAATAATTGTTGCAACTGCCAATGGTGCACCAATTTAATGAGTTTGCTTTGACAAGTATAAGCTACAAGGTATAAGAATGCTTCTACTAAAACTAAAGAATGAAATCATTGAAAAACAAATTTATTAAAATTTACCAGAGGATAAATTTATTTATTTTATCCTAAAATGAAGTCAGAGTAGGATATACTCAGATCACAACCAGGAAACCTAACAATGTGAACAAGACAATCCATGCAAAGGATTGGAGAATTTACAAAAGATTAGTATAGGCACAATCTGACAAAATGGAAATTTTTGTGTGAGCTGTGGCACCTCACTGCTTAATTGTCATAGACCCTAGAAGGCAATCTAAAGGCCAGAAACACATGAATAGAAATGCTAATCCATTTAACTAATGGGCTGGTAAATTAAAAAGAATGCCTATGCTTTCAACAAAAAGAAAGTCTTAAGGCCCTAAAGTATTTTGATGCCATTACAGCATCTGTAATTGTTTATCTGCAGAGGAAAATTTTAAAAGAGAGAGAGAGAAGGCGGGGGGCAAGTACCAGGCTTAAGGTCACGATGAAAATAACCCTGTTGGTGCATGTAAGCCAGCGCTCGGAAGATCTGAAAACACCAATTCCGAATTTCAACCTCTGAAAAGGATTTACCTCTTTCTTTCATAAGTTGATAGAGATTGCATTCCTGAATAGCAATAAAGCTTATTCAAAATCTAGTGAAAAAAAATCCAGAAAGCATTGAAAAAAATGTAGTGATGAGGCATACCATGTACTCAAAAACAAGGTATAATATATCATTCTCTCTAATAACCTCTTTGAGCTTGACAATGTTGGGATGGTTTAGTCTTCGTAAAGACTGGAAAAAATTGCATCTTGATGAGAATAATAAAGAGAGAAATGTTTGTTGCTTAAATGTAATATTCTAACCTACCTTCACTTCCTGGAGATTCAAGCACTCTTCCCATGAGTAATACTTCCGTTTCAGTTTCTTAATGGCAACCTGTAATTGCTAACAGTCAGAACAAGAACTATTTTCCTTATGATATTTAGTAATGTAACAAATTCAAATTGTGGTTTATAAAAAACATAATAACAGCATTTTCACTGCATTTCAAAAACTAGCAATGCAGAGACAGCCCAAAAAACAAAATAATGATGTGTAACATTCGAGCCTGTAGTTACGACAATGACAAAAAGAAATACAAATTTGCAGGACAGTCAAATGCTACTAGAAAGAACTATCCAGATTACAGAGAATAAATACTGATGGAGTAAAGGTCATTTAGAGTAAATATAACAGCCTACTACTTCTTGTGGACACTCACTAGTTCACCACTTTGTTTGCTTATTGCTCGCCAAACATTACCAAAAGTGCCATCTCCAACTTCCTTGATTACGTTGTACCTGCAGAATAAGGAGATCCAATTAATACATCTGAGCATAGCTGAGTCATAATAGCAGTTGTTATCCAACATTCACCTTTCCATGACTGATTATGCACTCCCTGTCGTCCTAGTCAAGAGAAGGATGTCTATGACCAAATTTTTCAACCAAAGACATGTGCGTGAAAAGAGCTTCAGAGAACAAAAATGAGAAGGCCCAAGAGTCATTCTGATGTCAAAGCCCAAGCTGCTGTCTCAAGGTAGGAAGTTGGTCCATATAGTATTGGTGAAAGACAAACTTTGTAGGAATCGTATGAATCACCACACTGGAGAAATTTACTAAAACTTCTGGCGATAATTAATCAATTTATTTCTTGTTTATTAACTCCATTTTTGATGGAAGACACTCAAATCATAAGGGAACTGAAACAAAGAAACCCAGATGCTGAAGAGCTAGTGAAACACACCTGAAATAAGATCACCAATGTCATTAATGATTTAGTTAGTTACAATTATTAGGTTCTGAATAAAGAAGAGACAAAAACAGAATTAATGCATAAACCATACTAACCATATTATTAGATTTGGAAAATATATGTAACAAAATTGAAGTTGATGCGTAAACCATAGCAGCAATACTATTTTGGGGCAGGACGTTCACATGGGCTCCAAACAAGAGTTGTACTGGCCATATAAGCCAAAGGAAAATGTCAATTTCGTGGATAACAATGGTTAGTTGCACACACAAAGGCAAGAAGACCAATCATAAGGTGGCGGTGTAATAAAATAAACCAACTTCACTGCATAGCTGCCTCTGGAGACTGTAGATTCCAGGATAACTTCTAGGTGCAGTTGACAAAAGAGGTGAGCATAAAGTCGCCATGAACAGAAAGTCGCCGATCAATAACTCCATCAAGAAACAAGGCTTGGAACTTAAAGTAACTCAGCCAAGAGCACATTCGCGCCATGTATCAAATATATCTGTTGGAAGAAGAAACTGTGCGTAACCTGGGCAACAAAACGTTACAAGCAAAATCATCAGAGATTTGGATACGATAATCATGTCAGAAGAAGCAGTAATGTTAATTGTCAAACACATGGATTCACTTCAGTAGATGTATCTGTGCATGAATGCACCTAAACAATATGTTTTCCGTTACAATTATCATAAAAGTCTATGCATAAAGTCATAAACTTATCTAGTGAGGGGAAGGCCTATATTGTATCAACTTATGGCCACATAAGGATTATGCAACAAAGCTTGTCAAAGTCCAAATGATTGATCATTATCAAGTTATGTTAGACCCAACCATTATGGTTTAGCTACAAGGATTTATCACTCCATGCAAATCTATATCATTAGTAACGCAGACTTATTTAGGATGTCATATCTGAACAGATTAATATTATCTCAATTTTTCTCCCATTTCAACATATCCAAATTACTGCAGATTGATTCAATAAAATTGCAAAATAAAATCTAATGGCATGTGTATTTTTAGGAATACATCTATATATCTTTTATGGATTGGCCGATTGATTACCATTAATTGTTATGTATTATGTATCTGGTGTTATATATATATATATTATCTATGCCCACATTGGTTAGGATAATTAATTTAATTGTTAAGTGATTAGACATTATAGTTGTTTGCATATATGGATTTGATTTACTGATTTTATATATTATATAGTAATTAAAAAAAAACTCATATAGTCATACTTTTTGACGTGCTATTTGACATAATTATCAATACAATGGTGTTAAGATATGGGTAGTAAATGAAGCCGCATGTATAAATATACTGGATATGCTTTATGTGGTGGCTCTACCACATATTGTGTATATGATTACAAAACCTTGATTGTTAATGTTTCTCAATAATTATTTATGTTGTTTCATATTGCTTAATTTATACTCAACTGATGAAGAAGATCGTGTGTGGTTTACCATCTATTAGAAAAGAAAAAACAGAAGAATGGACAAAAAAATCTCAGTAATCAGCCTTCCTTGCAAAATTAAGGCACCAAGGTCGTGTTTCTCATGAGGGGAGGAAATACAAAGGGAAATAAATTGGCAGAAGGATTTAGCCAGCAGTCCTTTGCCTATGTTTCCTTTGGCAGAAATAGAAGAAAGGAACTAAGGAATATGAAAGTCTTTATCCAGTTCAGCCCAAATTTTCTTCCACTTAATTTGGATAAAAATGAACTATTCACATAAAATGGACACAAATCCAACCCAAACAGAATCAGGATTGTTTGCTCCCAATTCTATATTTGATTTATATTTTTTAACAAATAAATTTTGAGATTTTGGTTGCTCTCCCTCTTTGATTTCCTTCATGGAAAGGAACAAAAGGGAAACTCTATTTCTTTCCTTCACTAGAAGGGAACAAAAGCTAGGGAAAAAAATTCCTAATGTTTACCTAGATTTTATTTTTCTTTTCTTTCCCTAGTTGTTTCCTTCCCCCATAGAAAAGTGAGCCAAAGATTGAGCTTACTACTAAAATTGCATTCTCAATTATACAAACAACCTCCCAGATTTACATCAGGAACGTGACGGCAAAAGCTCCATCTCGATCAATGTTAACTTAAATGCAAAGGTTGACATCAAATTGGGAAATAATAAAATAGTAAGGGAATAGTGTTGGGAATCATAAGCATATGCATCCATCAGACAAGATGCCCAAACTTTATAATCAAACCCATTATCAATATCCTCCTCCAAGAAGTACTTCAAAACGAGCCACCAATTCCCAGGAAGCACGATAATCCCACAGATCCACTAAATTCCACAAAAGATCGAAACCCTAAACCCGCGCCTAAGACGATTTCGTTTCAAATCCCAATCAATCATAAGACCCCGCAACCAGATCCTAATCCTAGGGTTTAGATCGACAACCAGCGGCACCAGGAGTCAAATCGAGAAGACGAAAACAGATCGGAGATAAACAATGAAGGATACCTGGCGGCCTTCCAGCTGACCGTTCCTCGCCTCGGGCCGTGATCGAAGACCGAAGAGAAAGAAAAAGAGCAGAGCGCCCGAGGAATGAATTCGGAGGCAGGAAGCTGTCTCATATATCTCTTTTCAAAATGCACCTGATTATTTAAATAATTAAAAGGATGTCCATTTAAAAATAAATAAATAAATAAAAGCACTAGATCATATTTATAATATATATGACAATTATAGTTATAGATTAGCTATTAAAAATAATTTAATTTAATTTAATAAAAAAAAAGTTGGGTATAGAGCACTTTTATAATAATTTTTTTTATCAATTTTATCATAATTATTCAAACTTAATTAAAATCACTTCAACATGATAATTCATCATAAAATTGTTATAATAATGATTAATTGAGTGTTTCAATATTGTAGTATTTCACTATTATAATAGTTGTTAGACAACACTGAATTAATGATTATTATAAATTTTTTATAATGAATTTTATTACGTCAAAAAAAATTTAATAAAGTTTAAGTAATTTTGATTAAATTAATAAAGATTTTTATATAAAAGTATTTTATGTATAAATTTTTTTTATTAAATCAAATTAATTTATTTTTACACACTAGCAGCTATAGTAAACACCCTTTTTACTTTTTTCTTTAAAAAAATGCAGTTTGATAATCCTCATAATTAGAGGTGTCTTTTTTACTTTTGTACATTCTCTATCGTAACAACTTTGACCAAACATGAACTCAAAATTATTAAATAATTATAATCAAAATTATTTTAACATTTTAAAAAATATTTCAATTTAATTAAAATCAAAAACCAAACTGCTACAAGATAAAATAATATTTAAATTATTTAGAACAATTTTGACCATATATTCAAGTAATTTGTAGCAATTTTGATTAAAGTTACTTCAAATCTAGCAATTTTCCACAAAATTACCATAACAATGCAAATAATTTTTTTTATAACAAAAATAAAGGATATCTTAAAAAAAATCCATGATTTTTTTTGGAAAACAATCAGAACAAATCTCTTAATTTCAAAAACTATATATTGTTATTATCCATCTTTATCATATTTATTAAACAAATCAAAGTTTCAATTTAACTATTCACCTTTACCAAATAAAAATAAAAATTACTTCATGGCAAAAGCTAGAAGATTTCTACCTTAGCAAAAGCGAATTACTTCATGGCAAGAATTCAATTTTATATCAGTTTAAGAAATTATATGTAAATTGCAACTATCCTTTCTTTATTAAGATGTGAATAATATGTGTATAATTTTATAATAACTTTTATTGATTGATGAATGCATTTGATAATAAATAAAACATAGATGTATTTCACAAAATTGAAAATAATGAACAGCTATTTTGACCCAATAATGAAAATAAACCTGTTTATTTGTTATTGCTAAAACTAAGGTGCAAACGAGCCAAATCGAATTGAATAATATAAAAATATTGATATTCGAGTTTAAACTTGAAAATAATGTATGATATTGGAATTCAATTCAAATAAGATAGAGAAGAAAAGGAATTCTAGCACAATTAATTGCATCAACATCATTTACAAACATTTCTATGGATCACAAAGATTAAGATTACGGGCTTTACAATGAGGGACATGTTGCCATAAAAAAAAGAAACATGAGCAGCACAAAGGTTGTTGTATTCAAAAGTTACTCATCCTTTTGAAGTCAGTTGCACAAAATATCTACTCTGTTTATAGAAAGCCAAGTCGAAATCGTCACCTCTGAGGGGGTTGCTCGGGCGTCTGGTTATTGCTGGAGACCAGATTCGAGGTCAAAAGATGAGAGCCATTTTCCTGGGGCGGGGCCGATCCCCACTTCGGATCCATGTCTGATGGCTCCAGAACATAGACAGCACCGTCACTCATACCGAGTGCAATCTGGTTGGATTCGGTCGGGTGAGCAGCAATCACCACAGGATGAGTAGACCCAGCACTGCAAAGTGGAAACCAGGAGTTGAAAGAGGAAGATTCAGTTTCAAACTGATTCCATGCAAATGAGATAAGAGATATAGGTAATCTTGTGAAACTCTTTCAGGTGTACCTTTGAATGGATGCCGGTAAATAAGCAGATGGTGAGATCCGGCATCGAAGCCTCAGGCTGTCTGCTTCGAAGACTCCAATGGCACCATCAGAGAAGCCGGCGTATACTGACAAGCCGTCACAAGAGTAGATTGCATGTGAAATTGGTGCCGAGAGCATGTCTCGAGGAGACCACTGTATCAAAACAGATATCTTTAATTTAAACCAGTGAATTCAGGTAGGTGTTAATATACAATGTATGCTCACACAGAGGAAGAATTCCTCGGAGACATATATCAAAGCATGAAAGAGAGATCTGCAAAGGACAGTTCAATCAGCATTTAGAAAGAATAAGTCAATTTTTCATTCAGCAAGATTGATTTTACCACATCCAACAAATAAACCATTCATAGTTAAGCTTCTATTTGGAACTGAGCATTGAAAAAAAAAATATTTAAAAACTTCAAAAAATTTCAAATTTATTGTCACTTTTATTTGGATAGGAGTCTTTTACAAGGGACACTAATGCATTTTTTTTTCAATTTAATAATAAAATTGTCTTCATGTGTGTTGCTCTCTATGCGACCCCAAAATGCATCAACTAGTTAATTTGATCCAGTGCTTACCAATTCCTACTCAACTGAGTATATTGAGAATTTTGTTAATCTTGAAGGTAGACGGTCTTCCCCCTTGTCTTCCCCCTAATTCGCCTACCGGATAAATGTTAAACGTATTTGAGAGATTTATGTTATTGTTAACAGGGAAATTGCATTAAGTAACGAATTTAATAAAATGCATATTGATGCATATAAATATTACAAAGCATTAGATTTGGTTTTCATCCTTGTCCTCAGCGGCTTTCCAAACACAAACAAATTTCATGTTTTCCCCTATTGGTTGTTCTTGTACTGTGAGAAAAATTAATACTAACGCTTATTGAGTATTAGTCTAATTTCAATGCAGAGGACTTGTTATAAATGGAAGGATGGAAGGACATTTATGCCTTAAATAGTTATGTTCAACTAAGTTATTTTGATGTGCTTGTCAAGGAGTTTAAGTTGGGTTTGCTTGTATGACTTGTGTGTATATAAAGTTTGCAAAGACTTAGTTGGATGCGCACGAAGGTCAGGGAGCTTATGATGGTTTAGGTCGATAACTTAAAAATCTGCTGGAAATCAAAGAAGGATGGTATGAAATGTTCGAAGGACTAGGATGAGGAGCATTAAGTTGGCAGCTTTGACGAGAGCCGCAAGAGGTGAACTATGTAGGTGACATATGGATAGAGCAGAGGACTTGGTGTATTTGGTGGATTGAGAACCTTACAAGAGATGACTACAGTCAGCTAAACTTTTCAGTTATAAGAGTTGAGTGATATATTTTAAAGTTCAGGTACATTCTTACTTAGGCATAGACTCGACCAAGAACTAAGGTGTTTCACAATCCAGTCGACTAGAGAGATTGATTCTTACTTGCAAATGATGAACTAAGAAAGATACAACTTATTGAGAGTTGCTTGTCTTGGTTGAGAAGAATAATGCAAATAATGAATTCAATTTTTAAAAGTTTGGGACTTGTAAAAAATTATCTTGATAGATTCTTTTATCTAGGAGAATAAATTAATTAAGGTTGTTTTTGTTCTGATAATTATCATGTTTAGATATTAGAAAATTATTTCAAATTAGATCAAAGTTCTTTTAGATATAAAATTATTTCTTTTCACAGAGTATTTTAATTTATTTCCAATTTAACTTGGGGTACTATCAATGTCAATCATTTTTCTAGTACTACTCTTTGTGAGTTTTATTCTCTTCTTGAGATTGTTGCTTCTCCTATCGCATCACAAATCAATTATGGAATTGAGAGAATATCAAGCACCCAATCATAGCAAAGGAAAAAAAGCTTACTGAGAAATATTCCAACATAACCAACAAGGTAGCAGAAAAGCATGTTAAGATCAGAACTTACTGAGCGTGAACACTCAAGCTTGCTGTCATAGATTGCTAATTGACTTTCATGGACAACCAAGAGATGTGCCTGGTCATTATGAAATTGAACTTTAGTGTCCCCGACTAATGGGGCTGCTCGGGAGGCTGACACCTGGATATATCTGGATTTCTTCTTCTCCCACCCATCAATACTCCACATGCATAGCTGCAATTGGATTCACCAAAACAGAACCTTGAAGGAGTTAAAACTATTAAGTATTGAGACATTAGCACTCAAGTATAGAATTAAAAGCTGGAATCTCAAATTGTAAACAATTGGAAGTCATGATCATTCAGGTCTATGTAATGATCTGATAAAGATATCTAAATAGTAGAAGTAGACCTAATTACCTGCGCATCAGCACCTGACGACACAAGGACATTCAATGACTGTGAAAATGCAAGGCCTGTAATCTTTTTTTGGTGACACTTGAGCTTGGTTTTCACCTGAAGATGACAATGAAAATAGCATTGGGCATAAGCATAATAAAGAAATTTTCAGTTTGGTTTTTGAGTAAGAGAGAAGTTTTTGGCTTAGCTTCCGAAAAGATAAAGATGAGCTAGTATAACCACACTAACCTCGTCAACTCGAACATTATATATTAAAATACTGGAATCGTCCATTCCAATAGCGATAAAGTTGTTGTCTTGAGGATGAAATGCAAGAAAGGTAGCAGCAGGTGGCGGTGCCATAAAAGTTGTCATTACCTGTGAAATATCATACAAATTGCAACATATAAAAACAATATGATCTTTCACTTAAATAAGCTAAAAATCATTTATCATGAGAATGGAAGGTTGTGCACCTTAAAGGTCATCATGTTAAACAAGGAAACTTTGCCACCAGATGCGGACATTACATAGGAATCATTCTTTGACAAAGCAATACATGCAGTCACTTCTTCTGGATTGGCATCAGTTGTTTCATTAGTCATAAGAGCACCATTTGATGGCTGCCACAACTGAGGGATAGTCGTTGCATTTGACTGAAGAAACAACAAAAGAATACATCAGAAAATGTATCGGCATCTAGTAAGAAACTGCAAACAAAACTTTTATTACTTTGACAGATGGATTCCGCTCATTACGTGGCCATTTCCATAGCTTATGAACAGCATTGGAGCCAAGAGCTAGTATAGCTAGCCCAGAGTTTGTATATAACAGACGCACCACCTGTAGTAAAGAAAATTATGTTCCCTGAATAGGCAAATAGTTAATAAGAGAAAAGGCCTAGGCCTCCTATTTGAGATTATGAAAGTATGCAAATAAAGGAAATGCACACTAAGTTCACAAGCACAACCATGATTGAAATAGGAAGCAAATAACTAGTATCAACTAAAGCTGTCTATATTTTGTTGTGTTTTCGCACATCTAGGACCAAGATATATGCATCGATTTCTTCCAATAGTACAATTGTTGGTTGACATGTAAGATTAATGTATTATCGTTACCCTATCATATTAGTCAATTTTGAGGTCTAAGGAATGCTTCATTTATGGGGTGGTCTAGAGCCATATGCAGTTCATCAAATTGACGTCTTGATTAGGCCATCATGACAGACTATAGTCAAGAAGTCAATGGTCCAAAACTCAAACAAAAGATCTATGCTTCTTGCAGCACAATTATGACATTATTAAACTAGTATTAAGTTCTAAGTTACCCCAGTAGAAGTATCAATGGCAATCACCATAGTGAAATCAATTTCATAACTGACTTGCTATTACGTTCTGATTGATTGCACATAGCTTTGTCTTGAAGCATCATCACTATAATATCCTATTTCTTTTGGATTATGACCTTTGGTACAATTTAGAGATAGAAATCCAAGTTATCTCTTTCCAGAGATGTGTATTATAGATATTGTTAAAAGATAACAAAAGAATATGTTGCAATAAATTTGCAGTTAGCAGGTTTTGTGATTCCATACCACAAAACTGTTCATGAGACCAAAATGCCTGCAAGTTGCAATAGTAAGAAAATGTACTGTCTACTTTAGGATTTGAGCATCCAATATGAGAAATGCATGCAATCGCTTACATTTATGAGAAAAATACCAACTAGAGTAACCCAGCCATCTTGACCTATCTGGTTGGACCAATCCAACTGGCTCACTTTGCAAGATCATAATACATGTATATTCTTTGAAATGATGAATAAATAAGTATTTTTGGAAGCAATAGATGAATAGTTATTTCTCAAATAGAGAAAGAATAGTTATCCCTCATGATTAGGGAATTAAAATTCTATATGACTTAATATTTTGAATTCATTTTTTTTAACAAAGCATATAACTACCTATTCCATGGTAATTCATAGAGAATTGAATAGATATTCCTATGAGCCAAATAGGACATAATTGATTGATTAGAGTGTCACACCATAAATTGGTTGATTAACTTCTCAGGTAGCAAGACCAACAAACCTTGCTTGCTGTCAATGTATCTGGCAATCGCAAGGCTTTAAGGTGTGCAGAGTCAAGAATTTCAACTAACTTCCAGCCTTTGGTCTTTTCAGTATCCTCTAGAATTCTTGGCTTAACATCAACGTTCCTGCTGCTATCCACAACTGTCTGCACAATTCATTTAACACTGTAATTGTCAGACCTGATAAATAAGATCACCAACACTAAAGTCAAAATTGGCTTACCAAGCTACTCATTGATACAGCAGGTATGAGTCGATCAGATCGCTCAGCAGTAAGTACAATGGGGCTAGAAACATTCGGGACAGCCCCTAATGCATTGATAAGTGGTGGCTGCATAATGTAGAAAACCATTAAAAACGCCAATATATATGCCCGAAAAACATTAAAAAAAATTAAAATAGAAATCATCAAGGAACTCCAATCAGATGTTAGATTATCATGTAGTAGCACCAGTGAAACTTTGAATACAAAAGCGAACCATTTCAAAACTCAAAATAGTTATATGCTTATACTTGCTAGATTTAGATGACCAAATTATCATAATAATTCAGATAACCCAAATTTAGTTATGTTTGAATTTTATGCAAAGACTTTGTGACCAACAAAGCATGGAACCGACAGTTAAGCCTATTGTTTACATCAGGCATAGAAGAAGCATTAAATTATATAAAATTAGGGTTCCAAGTAAACAGAATGGAATACAAGTACGAATAAAATTATTTTCCTTTTTCCTAGAGTTCTCATATAATTATTATTACACCTAAATCTATAACATGAAAAACTCCATTTATTTGAATCATGAAGAAATGATGCAAAAGTTACCTTCACATTAGCACTTATCTGTTGAGGACCTCGAGACCCTTCAAATCCCCTACTCTCAAACATCCTTACCAACCTCTGGCCATCAGTATTAACTAAGATCTTGATTCCATTGTCAGTTGTTGTCACTGCAAGCAATGAGCCATCACGGCTGAATCTTAGGCGTGGCCTTGCCTGTGGTGTAAGAGAAGGAAAAGTCATTTTGAGTTGTAGTTTTGGATAGGACAAATTAAAAGTAGACTAGTTGACCAAAAAAATACTAACAGGCAATCCACCATCTGCATCTGTAGTAGTTAGCATAGTGGTATTATCCATATCCCAAAACTTTATCATAAATTCATCTCCAGCTGCCAAGAATCGATTTCTAGTAGTGTCAAACTGGACAACTCCTAATGAATGTTTTCTAAAACCAGAGTATGTCCTCTTAATAGCTCCTTCAGTTTCATTCCACTCTACGAGATGAGAGTCACCCTCTTTACTAGTTCCGCAGGAGAAAAGCCTGCAACATATTTTAACTTAATAAAATTAGCAGTGAATAAAGAAGAGTATTGATAATATTTTGGCATTAGGTGTTAGAATATTCAAAATGTAACATGTATGTGGATGCCATGATGCACCAACTGTTTCTTAATACCCAAATGTTGTTATATATCTAATCTCATGCCCAAGGATCCCCTACCCAAGTCCCATTACATACAGAAATTTAATCAGAGCACATGCATGTAGCACCTTCTTTATTATCTTAAAGATTAGTGTACGATGCAGGCTAGCAACTAACTAGTGACAATGATAGGTGGAGTAAATGGAACTCACCTAGTCCCATCTGAACTATAAGACATTGTTGTGCACCATTTTCCAGGGGCATCATAGTCAACTCTGGATCCCAAACAATCGTACAACCATGCTTTGATTTTTCCATCAATTGCAGTTGAGAAGATAAACTGCATAAAGAGGAAAAGTGGATTAGTGTGATAGTTAAACTTAAACTTCTAAAATTAAGAAAGCTTCGCCAAGAAAATAAATAAAGTGGTAGTAAGAAATAAACCTGAATAGACTCCTTATAATGAGGGCATACAGAATATACAGGAGCCTCATGGCCCTCAAACGTGTACTGCTTCTGCCCAGTTGCAGCATCCCATACCTACCATTAAGCCATAAAGATAATAGTAAAATAAGGGCATATTATTATTTTTTTGTTAATGTATTTTAAATAAGTCAAAAGCACATCCACTAATGCTCACTCTAATAGTCTTGTCATCACCACATGTGATTATAGATAGACTCTTATTTGGATGGGAGAAGGCAATATCATTAACTCCACCAGCATGTGCTTCAATCTACAGATAAGTAAAGCATTAGGTGCTACTATTGTATGAAAAAATGAATTCTTTAGTTGCTTTACCTCCAATTGTTGCCTTAACTCTCCATTTAAGGTAAAAACATAAGTCTGAACAATATGCTTTGAAAATGCAACACCTGCAGGAATTAGAAATCACAAAATAAGTATACAAATAGAAAAAATTGTTAGTATGCACACATCAGGAAAAAACATGGATGAGGAATCTGACTAAAAAGAAATTAAAAAAAATAGCTATACCAAGAATAGAACCGTCCGCACTCCATAAGCATCGATTAACAGATGCAGTAGTATCTTTCATGAGAGCTGCCTACAAGTAGAATAAACAAGGAATACTTAGAAATTGGACCAGATTGAGTTTGATGCTAAATGGAGATCAAAGACAGAGGCAACTGAAAATATGAAGGGAGCACCTGCAATGGCAAAGAACAAGAGCTGATATCCCAAACCTTGAAGGTCTTGTGTGCTAGCCTTTCTTTAGATCCAACCTCCCATATGGCAATATCACCAACATTTGTTCCAACTGCATAGCAAAATCATTGAGATGTAACATAGCCATGTTCTGTACCAAAAAGTGCTACAAGCAAATTGTATATGTATCAGTAAACAAAAAGAAAGGCTGCAAGCAATCTACCCAGAAGAATTGTATGTTGGATTGGATGGAAATCCAGGCTTTGGACACTGGAACTCTGATTAATAATCCGCACTAGAGTCTTTGGAATATCATCTTGAGAGAAAATGTTGGGCTGATGACTTACACTAGGAAATGATACCTAAAGTGGAAAACATTAGTTACCATATATGGAAAATTGTGTTCTCATCATAATTGAAACAAGTTGTAGAAAAGACTGTTACAAATCCTTTACAATGCATATTTTTGATACCTCATCTGATTGTCCAGTTCGTAGTCTCTTCACCAAGTGTTCAGAATCAGCAGTTTGGTAATCCACAGTAGGGGTACTTGCAGGTGTCCTTGGGTGCTTTAAGAATGCAGCTGCAGATGTAAAACTCATAGCTCAAGTAGAAGACAAGTAATATATTTAAAACAGTGAATCTAGGTATTCGAAAAGCACCTGTGCTTTGAGGCTGAATCAGACCTGGAGGGCCTTGTGCCACAGCAGCATGTGGTAATGATGGGTTGGCATTTGTCATCCATCCTGCAATGGCACTTGCAGGTGAAGAGACAACTGGCTGGAATGGCTGGATCAGAAGACAAGACCATATAAGTACAAAATTGGAAACAAGTCAAGGCTTTAGAAGGTGGCATCCAACTCCACATACACTATGAGCAGCAAGTTGAGGAAAAGCTCCAGATTTAGCAATAGACCCCACAAGCGGCCCATTTGTTGGTGGTCCACGTGCACCATTAGCAGGAATGGCACAAGAGTGATCGGTAAAGAGTGTTTTGATATCAGGGTTAGAGCGTGGATTCTTGCAAAGTTGATGTTGCCAATTTAAGCTAAATAAAAGATGAAACAGAAATATGAGTTTAGGATACTTCAAACATAGTAATGTACAAAACAAAAATAATTACATAAACAATAGATGGAAACAAAGAATTATGCATCACACTTTCACACTCCATACTTCCAGAAATGAACAAATCCTAAACATCATAAATAAAACCCTACTCCCCAAATGGCTAGGTTTAAATTTGTTTCTGCAGTTCTGTAAGACATTATCACTGCAATCTATGACATGCATTTAATATGCAGAATTACATTAAGAAAATTGTATAGAATATTGTTGCAAACTGTGAATATTTTGTTTACTTTATTCATTACTCAATAGAACTAGAGGAGCTGAAGTTAATGCAGGTTAAACAGAGCAAGTTACCTACCATAAAGAATCTAAATAAAGATACCTTTGGTTTATTAAAGTTCGCAGGCGTGAAGTTTTAAAAGGAGGAAATGTTAGCTTATCACGAAATAAAGGATTGGCTTCAATAAGCTTCTTAAGTTCCATAAGCATTATGTTCCGTGCTGATTTTGTGTCCCCATACTTGGAAAGTTGCTCGTTTTGCCTGCATGATTGGAAATAAGGATGAAGAAGAAGGTGATAGTGAATTATGGCATTTATCATGACAGAAGCATCATCATAATTTAGAATTCTATAAATTCAACCTGAAATTTTCCAAGGTAATAAGTTGAGTGATCTCCTTGTAAAGCTCCTCATTGAAAGAAGCAAACACCTTAAGATCCTTAACCAGTAGCTCCACACCCTTGGCTCTGTCTTGGCTGAGAGAGGTGGGGGAAAAGGTTATATGTATTTACCATAAGCAAAACATGCTAAAATTGATACAAGCCCCGAGCAATTTTATCCAAAAATATATATAAAAAGAAAAGAAAAATAGCTTACCTGTCAAGTGCTTCCAGATATTTCTGTTTCCTAATTTCAAAGAATATTTTCATAGAGTAACGATTGTCCTCGACCTTAGTGAAGCCACTAAGATACTTCTCTACCTCATCCCATTCACCTGCCTGAATTAGATCCTCGAAGTGTTTCATATTAAAGTAAAATCCGGACTCTTGTTCCAACCTATAATTTAACCATTTCATAAATAGACTTAACAAAAACACAGAGCTTTAGACTTTAAATGAGGAAAATTAGCATACTTATGAACTGCGTCCTTGAATTTTTCCTCATCCAGAAATTGCAGTATCAGGAAAATCAGTTCTCTGCTCAAGTAAGACATATTGCCCTCGCCGAGCTCCTAAACCACAAATGCTCCAGGATAAACACCCAATAGGTAAAAGACAAGGCACACAAAAAGAACCTCAAAACGACAAAATGAACTTATTCAAAAAAAAAAAAAATTGATCTTCGCGCTTGTTCAACAACTATCTCAATACCCAAAACCCGACATTTGAATCAACCCCGAACAAGATGAACCAAAAAAAAAAAAAATCCTCCACAACTGGCACCCGAAAGGAAGATGCTGTGATCACAAAATAGGCAACAAAATCTTACAACGAATCATCCAGTTACAAAATCACAAACATGATCAACCGGGCCCCTCAAGAAACCCCTAATAATCCCCCTCGTTCCGCACTACCTAACCCGAAATCCACCTCCCAGAAGCAGCACGAGGAGAAAAACCCTACCGACCACCGGCAGAAAGAAGACAGCGCTCGCGTCAACGACTCCGGGCCGGCCCTAAACCATGAACAAGCTCCAGCCAGTCGGTCCTGCGACGGATCGCAGCGAGAAACCAACAAGTTCGGAATTTACCGCAAGCGAAAGTAGCTTCGAGACCACGAGATCCGCGCGTCCTCCGGAAATTTCCAGCTGTCCGGCGGCGCCTCTCGTGCTCCTCCCTCTCTCCGTTTCGTTCCTTCTCCCCTTACTCCCCAGCCGCCGAGTCCTCTCTTTTTCTCTCTCTCTTGTCCGTTCCTTTTCTTTTCTGCCTTTTTTTTATACCCGCGACTGGTTCCGGACTCTGCACTCTCCTCCCATCCCATTTTATACCTGCGAAACCCTTGAAGTAAAGTGCACCACGCTTTCCCAAATTGCCCCTCTCTTTACTTGAAACGGCCACTGCTCTGTGGGGCTCGATAGGCATTTTTTCCGAAAAAGATCGAACCGCCCGTCACGTTGCAGGGGCTTTCTGGGAAAGCGAATAAAGGAGGGGTGAAACCGTCATTCGACACGAGGGCAGAGGCATCTCCAGATCTGCCCATTCGAAGGTCCACTTCCGAGGGCAGATTGGTCATTTCAAACTGATGCTGTCAGATTCATCCACGTCTTCCGACACGTACCCGATTAATATTAAAAAATCCGCACTCAATTTGTGGAGGACGATAAAAACACGCTCGGCATCTGCAACCCGCACGCTTCGCCAGCGGAATTAAAGCCCATTGATGTTGAAAAAGAGAGTGAGAATAACATATATGTACGGTTGGTATCAAAATAAGTAATACTACCTATCATCGTTTTCTTATTTTGCAATGACATATCTATAAGTCAACTTGCTTATCTCTCGCATTTAATTATTTATGAATGTCAGTACTAATCGGGAAGCGTGTCGCCGTGTGGGACCAACCATTATCACGTGTCTACGGTCAACAGCTTTAGGAAGTTATAATTGAATAATTTCCAAACGGCCTTTATATTTAAGAGCTTTTCCTAATGCCCTAATTTTTTCATGAAAATCACAATTGCGTCACCCCTAATTAATTATTTCTAAATGACCCCATTTATGATTGTGTCAATAAATAAATAAATTTAAATAATGCATTAAATTAAATAATTGAGTTTATTAATATTTATTAACAAAGATTATAAATTATTTATAAATAAAATTTGTGAATTATATTTATCAGCAAACTTCTTATTAAATTTATAAATAAACTTATAAATATATAAAGAGGATTTTAATAAATCAGTAATATCAAACTCTAACTAACTAAAATAATTTTAAAATATAAAATTTTCAATCAAA
>JBBUKS010000095.1:7741927-7754956 GCA_038050645.1 Hedychium gardnerianum | reverse complement strand
GGGGGGGGGGCGGGGAGGGGGGAACAATGAGACTCAATTCTCTTACAGATTTTGGGGCTGCATATTCCTTCACAGGCTTTTGAACCATTATGAAGATTTAGTATGAAGAGGAAGAAAAGAATACAGAGTATGAAAGCAAGAAATAAGAATGAATCTTTTTTGAATTATGTATGTATGTATGTAAAAAGGAAATCACAATGTTTTTAGATTACGTAATATGTATGTTTTTGGATTATCTACATATGAACAAAGGAAACTATTCACAAGTAAATAAAATAAAAAATTTATTAACAAAAAGAAAAAATGTGTAGGCTAACTAAATCACTAATCACTAATGTTAATCTCAAATAATGTCTGGCAATGACACCAAAAACTTGTTACATAACCGCAAGTGCACGACAACGTCATCAGTAATATAAAAGATTATCATATCCACAGGGATTGTAGATTAAGGCACTAGTGATTTCGTGAAGGAAGTTATCTAGACTAATCGAGTTGTGAACTTGTGAATTTAAAATAGATAAAGTGTGAGAAAAAGTTTGAGAGAGAGAAAGAGTTGTGAGGTCTAGGTCCAAGTGAGTTGTGAAAGTTGGTTTAGGGAGTCATTCTAGGCTTTTGGTTTCATATGATGTTAGATAATGTCCCTATAACATGATCATCTCCTAATTCTCCACACTGCTTTTATGAACTAGGGTTAGTTCCTATGTCAAAATCTTTTAACTCTAGAAAGTGGAATAAGTGTCGGTGCCCTCAGTCACTAAGGCCACAAATGTTCGGCTGAATTAGAATCCTTTGTCACTAAGGATCTCCTGATTATCTAGTCTAGTAGCAACCTTAACATACCCTAAATATACATGCATCATTCACATACACATTTCATCAAACATGCATAAGACACAACACATATAACATAAGAGGTAAATTATCATAGAAATGAGAAATTGGCATATCTAGTTCACGCATCATCAATCACATCATAGTTACTCCCTAACCCTAGAATACAAGAGATCTACTTCATAGACAAGGAAAGAAAGCACAAAGACATAGAAAGAAACATTCAAGCCTTAATCTAGAGGAAGAGGGTAGGAATGCCTAGCCGAATTTTGTCTTGGTCTTTTGGAGTGCTCTCCTTACTTGGATGATGATGGATCAAAGAAATCCACCTTGGATCATCGGAGAAATATCTGGAAAGTGGAGTGTGGATGGACCTAGTGTTCTTCCAAGAAGGGAAGAACAACCTCTCTTGAGAAAGGGGCAAAAAATCCCTTTTATAGGCATGGGGCACGATCCATGTCTTTCCTGGCACACGACTGTGTTTGGGAGAAATGACCAAGACTTAAGGAAGTGATGGGTGGAGGTATGGCCGTGCTTGTGAGGAACGACCCATATTTGAGGATGCACTGCAAGTGAGACACGGTCGTGTCTAGGAGACACGACCATGCTTTATGTTTTCCCAGGATTGACAGACGGCCGTGTCTGGGAGACACGACCGTGCCTTGGTCTTCTTCACAGATGTCACAAGGCTGTGTCTGGGAGACTTGGCATGGACTTGAGATTATACTACATCTTAAGCATGCCCGTGCCTGGGGAGGCACAGTCTATGCCTTGGCCGTGCCTGGGAGGCACAACCAAGATTTTTCCTTGCTGCTCTGCTTCTTGCCCTGCTTTATGCTCTATTTTTTGCTCTGCTTTCTTTCTTTTCTCTCCGTAAATATATTTTTTTGCTTCGAAATGCATCCTGTAAATGAAAACACCCAAAGAACAAATCTCTGAATGATATGGAGTAAAAAGTATGATAACATAATAAAATGAGGTGCGATAATTTAGATCATGTCAATGAAATGTAAGAAGATGTGCATCAAACAATGCATAAAAATATATATAATTTATGCACATCGATCATGTTCCTAGTATTATATAGGAAACATGTGCCCGTTCTACAGTCATCTAAAGTTTGGTTTCCCAAACCATTTTCCATGAAAGACATGGGAGAATCAACCTATATCCTTGGGATTAAGATTTATAGAGATAGATCGAGATGACTTCTTAGTCTTTGATAGTCTATATAGATAGATAAAGTACTAAAATAGTTTAGCATGAAAGAATCCAAGAAAGGTTATCTTCCCATGTGACATGGGATTTACCTTTAGAAGTCTATGTGCCCGAGCACGCGAGACAAGAGAATTCACATGAGTAAGATCTCATATGTGTAAGTTATAGGATCAATCATGTATACTTTGTTATGTATGAGGCTTGGAATATCGTATGCTCTGAGTGTAACAAGTAGATATCAATCATATCCAAGCATGGATCATTGGGTGGCTATCAAGGCAATCATTAAATACTAACGATTTGTTCTTGGTATATTGTGGGGTGATATGATTATATGTTGGTATACTAATACCAGTTTCTAGATGGACAAGGATGGTCCTAAGTCCCGGTCTAGATATGTATTCACCTTAAATGGAGGCGCAATAAGTTGGAAAGGTTCAAAGCAAGAAATCGTTGCAAATTCTTCCAATGAGACGGAATTCATTATAGCTTCTGAAGCAGCAATGGAAGCTGTTTGGATCGTGAAGTTCGTCACCAAACTTGGATGTGGTTTCGAGCATTGTTAAAGTAGTACTAATTTAATGTAACAATAATGAGGTCATTGGTTAAGCTACGGAACCTAGGTCTCATTAATGATCTAAATGTGTACTTCACCGCTATTATATGATCAAGAAGATCATAAGTAGGAATGAAATACAAATCGAGATAATGTCCACCGAAAGGAACCTTGTGGATCCTTTGACAAAATTTCTACCTGAATACTAGTTTGAGAATCATGTAGAAGTCTATAGTATTGGATATCGTGGTGATTGATATTAGGCCAAGTGAGAGTATGTTATATTTGATAGATTCCCTAAAGCAATCGCTTTATGGTATGTACTATTTGTTGGATAAATAGAGATTCATTATTTGAGTACACATTTTTTATGTGTATGACTCAATCTTAAACTCATTTACTGAATGCCCTCAATACAATTTATAACATGAGAGAACTTGGAGATTCATTATTTGAGTACACATTTTTTATGTGTATGACTCAATCTTAAACTCATTTACTGAATATCCTCAATATAATTTATAGCATGAGAGAACTTGTGATTGAATCACAACTAGTGAATATCTCTACATGTGTAATTATGAATATATTGAAACATTCCCTAGTCGATGAATTGATGAGTTCAAACATCATCGATTCTGTGAGACTCTCACATGTTATACTCTTTAGTTTAACTAAGCAGCCGCTCCTCACTGGCTGAAGACATTTGGATTTCGAGAGTTTAACGTGGATTCTAGTTAAAGGTAACTAGTTCATTGGAGTTACCTGCCATGAGACTTCATATGATTCTTTACATATGTTGATATGTCAATGAAGATCTATTTGCAACTTAAGTGCAAGTTTCCATCGACTTGAGGTATTCAAGTCATCTTTGTCATGGAGACTTATACTTTAACATCTTAAGCAAGCATCTCCTTGGAGGTGTGGACCTGGGATGATTGGGAATAAGTTTGAAATGTTCGAAGGTGTTTGAATAGCCCATAGAGGATTCACCACTCCTTTTGTTAATGAGACATATACCCTATGGCCACTTGTCAAGATTGTTACTCTAAGTTTTTGGTTAAAGCAATACATGTCAAGAGTATGGTACTCTTGGACACCTATCTGATTAATTTGAATCCATAGGATAAGGAAGTATAACTTGGGCTAGGTGTGACATAGTCAGCCTAGTGGGGACTGACACATAGACCATGTCTTGAACTAAGTGGGTATAAGATGAGTGAAAGGAACAAGACACGACTCATTGTAGCTGCTGAGGGGTTCAAAACTTTTCTAGAATCAATTATGATTTTTTGATTAATTGGGATCATGATGTACTACTAAGTGTCACTCATGATCGTTCCATAATTAATATTTAATTATTGACGACAAACATAAATCGGGAACCTACAAGGTCACACTTACTACGAGTTTATGTAAAAGACATAAAATGAGTTTGAAAATTGAATTCTCAAATCGAGAGAGACTAAGTCTGGTTGGACTAGACAAAGGACTAATATGGAAAGTGTTTAGCATAATAGAAGCGCGGATGGGCCACGTATTTTAAACATGAATTGGACCCTCTTTTGTTTAATTATAAACTAAATTGGTTTGGTTTTAATTAAATGTAGTTTACTTTTGAGGCAAGAATGATTTTGTCTTGAATTAAACTTAAGGCTATTGGTTTGGGTGAGAATCTATATAAAGATATAGGATGGAGGAAAAGTTTTAATTAATGGAATTAAAACCTAAGTGTTAGGTTTTAGGAATTTATTTTCTTTTCCTCTCCCTTCTCTCTTCCCCCACCGCCTAAACAAAAAGAAAAAGGATATTTTTCCTTTTGTGCACCGCCGACCACAACCTAAAGAGGAAGGGTTGCCCATCAGGGCTCGCCTCCACCTCCAGCAAAGGTAGTTGCTGCCACATCATGTCATCCAACTACTGTTTCCCATTGGAAAAAGTTGCTACCACATCATGTCATCCAACTGTTGTTTCCCATTGGAAAAGGTTGCTACCACCTAGGTAGATGAACTGTCAGCCCATGTTGTTGTTCTTCCTCCTTTCGCCGACTAACACATCATGTTGTTGTTGTTCCTGTAGCAAGGTTGTAGCCCCGCTAGCCCATGTTGTTGTCCCTTCCTTCCATCGGACAAGTCAGTAAAGGTTGCTACTCCTTTGTTGATAGCAAGTAGATGCTCTGCCCAAGGTTCTGCTCCGGCTAAAGGAGGGCTTGTTGTCGCTCAACAAAACTATTCAAAATAGTTTGTTGGCAGCGACTATTCTGACTACTCGAGGTGTTGTTCCGGCCATCAAAGGTTGTTGTTGGAACTGTGCCGCTACCTAGGTTGGTGCTCTTACTGTAGGCAAGGCCTGCTAATGCCACCGGATATCGAACCATTGGTGAGATCCTCTCTCGGATCGCTTTGTCTCCAATCATGGCTAGTACTGAAGAAGGATACACGACTCATGGCTTTAGAAGTCGTTTTGACGATTACTAGGTGTGGATACGGATAGAGGTGTGTATCCTGTACGTGTGAGATGTGTGTGATGTAATAAATTAGAAGTCTTCCGCTACAAGTTTACGAAATGTGTCCTTGCATGCATCCATCGGGCTTCCCAACAGTGGTATCAAAGTATGATCATGCTTCAACATAATCATAAAATTATTTTATGAGTTGTAGTTGGTCGTAAATTTAGATTTGAAAAGTTTCTTAATTTGTTAGGAAATTTTAATTTTGAAAAGTTTTCTATTTTATCAGAAAATTCCAATTTTAGAATGTTTCCTAATTTGTTAGGAAAATTTCAATTTTTAAAATTCAAATTTTGGAAAGATTTTGAAATATTTAAGAATATTCTAATTATATTTCCTAATACGATTAGGAAATTTCAAATTGGGAAATTTATTTCCTAATTTAATTAAGGAATCTTGATTTATAAAAATCATATTCTTAATCATATTTTATATCCAAATAAAATCTATGACAATTATTCCATGTCATAATTAGTTGAATTAATTATGTCATGTCATGCCATGTCATTTGCCATGATTAGATGGATTAATTATGCCATGCCATGTTTATGCCATGCCATGTAGATAGTTTAATTATTTGAATGGAAAAGAGGATGAGATCAAAACCCATTACAAAATAATTAAGGCCTACACCTTCCATTAATATGGTTAGAACCGGAGTTTGATTTCTTGATTGGGTAGTTGGACTTACTCTAAGCCCAACTTGAAATTAGATATGTTCGAACTATTGAGATATAATCTCATAATTAACAGGCCATCATTAACTTTAAGCATTGATTTGTTGGACTCACTCCAAGGTCAATGTGGACAGAGATGAAGTTGGGTGATATACATACGATGTATATGTGTTAATGAGTTAGAACCTCGATGTTTATGTGAATATCAATTAGTTGATAACATAGTATGATAGTTATATATGTGATATATATAATTAGTATATGATACCTACCACTAGAGCTAAGATTGACTTGTTGGACTTACTCCTATTGGGTTACCCAATGTGGGTGGGTGCTAAAACTTGTTTTGCAAACATGCAGCAAAAGCATAAAATAAATCGACATAATAACCTAATTATTACATCACATGCACCACATGCATATACGATACATTCATGTAAACATAATTACAATATAAAATTTTATGAAAAATAACTTTTATACTAGTTATATCTGACGAATCACGTGGGACGGGAATGACATCAACCAAGCGACGCTATGAAGCCTCGCCTTTATTCGTATCCACGCCGAGAAATCCTCAAGATGACTTTGCTAAGTCCAAGTCACATCTTTACTTTGGTAGTAGCCGGAGTGGGGAGACGGAATGATCTGAGAGAGAGATCTTGGCTCAATTCATGTCCGGTGGCCGAAGCAACCCGACGGCAAAAATTGACCACAAACAACATTCACAAAGGTCGCTATCCAGAGATAATAAAGCCATTGCCGGTGGCTATTGGCCGCGGCTAGGAAGCCCCTTGGCTAGATGATGATGTGTCAAAATCACAAGTGTACGACTAAGTCATCAAGTAATAAAAATATCGATTCATAGGGACAGTTGATTAAGCACTATCAAGTTTGCAAAGCAAGTTATCTAGACGATCAAAGGTTGAGAAATCATGAATGAGACCTCAAGAGCAAGATCTTAAGAGAGAGAGTTGAGAGAGAAAGTTAGAAGAGCAAGAGGAGAAGGGTTGAGAGAGTGGCTAAAGCAAAGGAGGTCAAGAGAAAGCAAGTGGTCAAAGGGAGAAATTGGAATTGGGGGAAACGATTCTAGGATTTTGGTTTCACTATGATATTAGTTAATGTCCATAGTATTTATTCACCTCCTTACCCTTCATGTTTATGTTCTTGTAGAGATTCTAACCAAATTACCGATATGAAGATGTGAAGGTCACATTGAAGTGTTTACACCATTTTTTTTTCATTTAATGCTATTAAGTAGAAGAGGTAATATAGAAAGTCTGATTAAAGGATTACCTTTAGTCACTAAGGGCTCCTCGGTCATGCAATCTAGATTACACAAGTCACTTCCTAACATTAAATTGATGTAAACCCATTACACACTAATTAGTTAATCCCTTGCGTAGAATTTGTCCCAATTTCTAGGCGATGACTCTAGAAAGTCCAGTTAAAGGATTAACCTCTATCAGTAATGGCTCCCAGTCACACAATCCAAAATATCTCCTCTACATGGTGACCAACCCTTCACATCCATATGCATTCACCACACACACATTTAATCAAATACAAACTATGCACAACACACATAGAACAAGTCATAAACATATCATAGAACAAAGAAATGGGCAAATCCCTAGTTCATACATCAACATCATATCATAATTACGTCATACATCATAGAATTTAGAGATTACTTCGTGAAGAAAGAAGAAAAAACCATAGACATGAAAAATAACATTTTTATAACTCAAATCAGAGATAGGAGGAGAACAAATGCTTATCAAGGAGATTGTCAGTATCTTTAGGATGTTATCTTGCTCCAAAGGTGGATGGATCATTGAGGCGACTCTTGGAAGGTGGTTCTAGGATTTCCCACAAGGGAATAACCCTTCCCCAAGTAGAGGGGTTGAGCCCCAAATCCAAGATACCCCCAAAAGAAGGGTTTCTTAACCTCCACACAACCATGTAACCACGTGACACCGCCATGCCTATTAGGCACAGCCGTGCCATGGGAAACCCTAATCAAAAGACATGATCGTGCCCCATGGGCACGACCCAACCATGGGGATCAAGTAGTAGGGAGACACGATTGTGCCAAAAAGGCATGGCCTAACCATGGTTGGTGCTAGAATCACTCGAAGGGCACAATTGGATGAGACACATGGTCGTTCCTTTTGGCACGACCTGGCCGTGGGAACTGCTGAATTTGCCGAAGAGAGCTTATGAAGAGGCACGGTCGTGCCTAGGAGGCATGGTCGTGCCTAGGAGGCACTGCTGGGTCATGCCTAAGAGACACTGCCGGGCCGTGGGGTTTGCTGGAGATAAGCTTGAAAGGACACGACCGTGCCAAGGAGGCATGGCCGAGCCGTGGTGAAATCTATAAATCATGGCTATGTAAGCATGCCCGTGCATGATGAAGGCACAACCGTTCTGGTTAGGAACAACCTAACTTAGACGTTTTTCCTCTAAAAGTCCATTTTGCTTCATTTTAGCTCCAGATTGCATCTTGTCAATGAAAATACAAAGAGAGCAGATCTCTGAAATGAAGGAGTAAAATCATACAATACAAAGAAATAGGGTGAGATAATGTAGATCATACTTAGTAAAATATAAGTAGATTTGTAACAAACAACGCCTAAAAGAATATATAATCTACACACATCAGATAACAACCAGCAGAGGGAGGCCAGATGGCCTGCGGTACTTCGAAGGAGCTAGCAGCAAAGGGATAGCAGACTACAGGCTGCAATATTTGCTTTGGTCGAAGCTGCAAACAGTAGTTGTGGATGGCGGGAAGGATGACCGAGCACCTCTTGCGCTGGACAGCACCTTTAGCTATCAAGAGGAATCGTTAGAGTCCTTGGGCAGTGGCGCGACAGTTATCCTTGGGAGGCAACATCAAGGAGAGGAGAGAAGAGGAGAAGGGAAGAAGTTTTTGGGAAACACCTAACAATTAGGTTTAATCCAAAGCTCTCATTATTTCTCTCCCTATGGGAGGGTATTTATAACCTCTTCTCAATGACTTGGGGAATAAGTCATCTCCCAAGCCCAAAGCCCAATAGCAACTCGATCCAATACCATTAATCCATGGTTTGGTTCAAGACCAAACCATGTTGGTTCAAGACCAAACCATGTTGGTTCAAAACCAAACCACTTGGTTCAATAACCAAAACTCTTTTAATTAAAACCAAACCAATTTGGTTTATAATTAAACCAAAGAGGGCTCTATCTTGTTTTTAAAAGACATGGCCCATCTGTACTTTTGCTCTGGCAAAATATCTTTCATATTTGTGTTGGGGAGCCCGATGCGAGTGCATGCTAAAATATGTTTCACAAACATGCACTAGAAGACAAAAAAGAAAAATAATTCTAAATTATTACAGCATGCATACCACACACATACAAGAATACATCCATGCTAGACATGAGCATAAAATAAAATTTTACGAAAATAAATTTAACTAGGCATACCTGAAGGATGATGTGGAGTAGAAAGGGTATTTACCAAGTGGCGCTCAAAAGCCTCACCTCTATTTGTATCCACGCCGAGAACTCCTCTAGATGACTTCAGAAGTCATGAGTTTCATCTTCACGAAAGGTACTAGCCTTGCATGCGAGAAGGAAATAATCCGAGAGAGGGATCTTGGTTCAATTCGTGTTCGGCGACCGAAGTAATCGAACGACATGAAATGAGATGAATGGCGACCTTGAAGCCGCTGTTAAGAAGGTGTAAACCTACTACCGACGTGAGATAGTGAGTCTGGGATGTCTAATTCCTAGAGGAAGCGGACGGAAAGCCAACATAACCCAAAGGATGGGTTGTCGGTGGTAGACATCAGCCGACGGCTGCCGGTGTCCCACACTGATGTGTGTAGATTATATATGCTTTTAGACATTGTTTGTTGCACATCTACTTGTATTTCATTGATTATGATCTACATTATCGCACCCGATCTCATTATATTGTCATATTTTTACTCCTTTAGTTATGAGATTTGCTCTCTTTGTATTTTCATTTATAGGACACAATTTGGAACTAAAACAAAGCAAAATGGATATTGGAGCAAGCTTGGGTAGAAAAACCAGCAAGAATGGTCGTGCCTCCTTAAGGCACGGTAGTGCCTCCTCAACAGCTCCATCCAGCAGAACTCTAGCATCTCCCTAGACCAGACCTTGCCTTTTGGTACGACCGTGTCTTCTACCAGCCATGCCACCATCATTTTCAAAAGCTTCCATGATTTGGTTGTGCCAAAAGGAACGGTCATGCCTCCTTAGGATCATCATTAGCAGTTGGTCAGAACTTCCCACAGGGTAGGCCATGCTCAAAGGCACGACCGTGCCTCATTTCCATCCTTCCACTTGAAGAAACCATAACATCCCACATCCAGATCGTGCCAAAAGGCATGACTGGGTCTTCTTCAAACATGTACCCATGTTTAGTACCCTATGGGCATGATCATGTTTTTTTTCCTCGAGACTCCCACGGTACGGCCGTGCCTCAAAAGCACGACCATGTGGAATGGTCTCATGACCGTGGGGATCTATAAAAGGGCCAAGAAACCCTTCTTCTGATCCATCTTTGGTATGAAGCTTTGTCCCATTCCTTGGGAGAGGGTTCTCCCCTTAGGGGGAAACTGTAAAGTTACCATCTCCATCCACTCTATGTGAATTTCCTTGATTTTCTTCACATATTCATCGAAGTCGTAGATAAATAATTACAGAAGTAGATGCACATGAAGTAAAAGGGTACTATTTTACTTCGTCTTATCATCGAAGTTGTATCCATGAAAAAAGAAAAATCTTTGACTGGTTCAAGGAGGCAAAACTAGTTCGTAGTTGGACCGATGCTGAAGTAAAAAAACATCTTTTACTTCGTTGGTTTTGTAAAGTGTCAAAGTAATCGATGATATGTAACTTCACCATTTACATTGATTGCTAAAGTAAAAAAATAGCCTTTCCTTTATTGGTTTTGTAAAGTGTCGAAGTAATAGATGATATGTAACTTCACAATTTACATTGATTACGAAGTAAATATATTCTATAATTTCTCACTAATTTAATAGAGGAGTAAAGTAAAAATATATTTTTGACTA
Organism: Hedychium gardnerianum; assembly: GCA_038050645.1. Lineage (NCBI taxonomy): Eukaryota > Viridiplantae > Streptophyta > Magnoliopsida > Zingiberales > Zingiberaceae > Hedychium > Hedychium gardnerianum. The sequence goes on along the minus strand of JBBUKS010000095.1, from coordinate 7,744,069 downwards.
CATCAAAATTAAATAATAATTTAATATACAATAATATCCAAAAATCCACAAGTATAACCAAAAAATATATCAACAAAAACAAAAGTGTATCCGCAAGTATATACAGTAATCCACAATGAAAAACCAAATATTTATCCCAATGTACACGATCTATTCAGTTACCTACATATGAGTAGATGAATTTGCTCCATTTACTTTTGCTTCCACATATTGAGATTAGTTGTAATATTGGTTATTTATTGTTCCTACAAACTGAAATGTAAAATATACAAAATGTATTAGATTCATAAAATCATTTATCCAAAAAAAATGATGAATATCCAAAAAAGAAATAACAAAACTGAGCATATATCATAAAGATCCTAAATATTATCCAACCCCATATAGGAGTTATAAAGTTCTTAAATAATTCAATTAAAAAAAACAAAGATAACACATCAAATACCCAAATTACATACTCTTTCTACAATTTTACAAGCATGCAACACTTTTTAAGAATGTAAATAAAAGAAGTAGAAAGGAGACACACCTTAGTAAAGTGAGCATACATCAAGCATGTTTGTAGGTAAGTTGCTTTTCGTGCAAGATGAAAGAAGTTAATATAATTTCCCATTTTACAAGCTTTGGAAAGGAAAGCTTCTTTGTTATAATTTCTACCAAAAAAATAAAACCAATATAAGCAGTAAAAAAATTGGGTAAAAGTACCTTGCTACATTTCAAGCAAACAATATTTTTGAAGAACGTTTAATTTCAGGAGTCATCTTAGCAAGATCACGTGTCAATTCCATAGGATCCACCTATGTGTATTTATACATGTATCATGTATGATAAAAATAACATCTCCATATAAAAACTCATGCATAACAATAATATGGAGTTTAATCTAGTTCAAAAGAACCACACAAGGGGAAAAAGTCCAAATCTTTTGAAGTTGTTGTCTTCAGTGTTCAACACATTGAACTACACAAAAATGACAAAAATCTAGCATAGCTATTAAATCAATAATACCATGTAAAAGCAAGCACGCCAACAATAATAGTTACTACGAATTAAAAGAATAATGATGTGCATAGATTATATATATGTCTATGCATTATTTGACGCACATTTTCTTGTATTCATCGATTATGATCTACATTATCACACCTTATTTCATCATATTATCATACTTTTTACTCCACTTTGTTCAGAGATATGTTCTTTCTTTGTTTTCATTGACAGGATGCATTTTGGAGCAAAACAGAGCTTAAATGGAGAGTAGAGCAGAAAGCAGAGTAGCCAAGACCTAGGCTACGGTCGTGCCCAGAGGCACAAATGTCCCTCAACTCCAACAAGACCCCAGGCCATGGCCATGGCCAGAGGCACGGTTGTGTGAGTCTCCTAGGCACCCTCAAATAGGGGTCGTGCCAAAAGGCACAGTCGTGCCTTGCCTCTAGTGTCTCCTCAGATAGGGGTTGTGCCATCTAGACATGACTGTACCTCTAAAAAAATGAACATCAAGCCATGACCATGTCTTAGAGACATGGTTGTGTGTCCCAAAAAGTAGGGTCGTACCCCTGCCTATAAAAGGGGATTTTTCATCCCTATTCTAGAATCTTTGATTTAGGGTTCAACCCCTCTCTTTGGGGAAGGGTTCTCCCCTTAGGAGGAAACACTAGAGCTTCCATCTCTCCCTCCTTGACGATCCCTCCACCACTGGAGCAATGGAACACCTCCAACAATGCCGGACTTCATGGATAAGCATTCTCTTCTCTCTAGTTTCATGTATTGAGTTGTAGTTTGCTATTTTCTTCATCTCTTGGTCTTATTCCCTTGTAATGGAGTATATTCTTCCATTTTTAGGATGTAGGGAGTAATTATGATGTGTGATTAATGTATGAACCATGTATAAGCCTATTTCCTTGTTTAATGAAGTGTTTATGACTTGTTCTATGTGTATTATGCCTACTACATATTTGATGAAATGTGTGTGTGAAGAATGCATGTAGAAGTAAGGGATTTACCTCTATGTTGAGGTTGTTACTATTAGTATTAGCCCTATGAGCTAATTATGAGATGATTAGGTTTATTGGGTTAATGGATATGGATTGACTTATTGGGTTAATGGTTAATCCAATATGCTAAAATCCAACCCATTAAAGA